>JAHREE010000429.1:5742298-6030508 GCA_033628505.1 Tringa tobata
GGCAGGGAGTTGGGAGCGAAGGAGGGACTGAGTCTGGGGAAAGGGCCCAGGGAAGACATTTTAGTTTTTGTCTTTGCTTCTCACCACCCAAATGTAGTTAAATTGGCAGTAAATTAAATTAATTTTCCCTGAGTTGAGTCTGTTTGTCCCATGATGGTAACTGATGATGGCTACGTCTTTATTGTGACCCACAACCCTTTTGTTTGTTGTTTGGTTGTTGTGGTTTTTTATGAAGCCAATGATTTCCAATGAAATGGGAAGCCAATGATTCATGTCATTAAGTCATCCCATCTTTTGGGGAACAGGAGGGAAATGCTGGAGGAGGACTAAACTCTTCAATAGCTGTGCGTCGTAAAGAGAGATAAAATGAACAAGCCTTCCTGGCCTACGTAGGCCCTTGATTAATAGGAGATAGTAAGGATCAATATCCAGTGCCTTGCAGGATGTGTAGTGGCAGCCTGTCCTGGTGTGTGGTTTATCTGTGAATATGCAGATGAGTAGTTCTTTTCTCTAGATACAGACTCTCTTTTTGAAAAGAATTTTCAAAGACTGTGCACTATCTTGTTTATGACTGATTTTAAGACTATTTTAATGCAATATCACACTGATAATTTATCCCTTGCTGTTTTGTACATTTACTGTTTGAACATGAACTATTAAACTTTTTATGGTAGAAAAGAAGAATGGAGATTTTTTTTCCTGAAATATCCTTATTTGTCAAGTGAGGCTATTTAGCTGTTAGGGTTTTTACTCATTATATGTAATGGCAATAACATTCAGCACTTTATGTTAATCAGATTAGATAGGTGTGGTGATAAGTGGAGATCTGAGTATAATGAAAATGAATGAACTGCTCTACTTAAAGACAAATATTGGCAGAGACAACAGGGAAAACACATGCCATGTACTATGAAAAAAGAGAGTCTGTAAGTGAAATATAAAGAAGGAAGATCTCATTTTGAGTTTTTATTCAAAGCTGCTTTTTTGTACTTGTTTTTGAAAATTATATGATACAGAATGTACAATATAGTGGTAACTTTCAGAGGAGGATGGCTGAATTAGGATACTTCTACATTTTCCAATATTACAATGTGTAACTCTCACACAGCTTGACTTACACAGATGAGCTGAACGCAAAAACTATGGAACGTTTGCACTTTTTACCTCTTTGGAGGAAATGCATACATTCAGTGATTAGGGAAAATAATCCACAGTCAACTCCCTTTCAAAGCAGGCAATGTAGTAGTTAAGGTGGCAGGAGTGAGTAGTCTGCTTTTACTTTGTGGCAAACACTCGTATCTCTTCAATATGCCTTGTTAGTTGATTTACCTGCTAGTATGGTGTTTTAAATCCTTTCTCACGTCTTTTGTCTAGATTATCAGTTTGTAGGGATACAACATTGCACTGCTTGTTGTTTGATGCTGATCTTCTCTTTATAGCTCACTTTAGGATTTCAGGACTCTGGACATTACTAGTTGGTTGTTTCATAGATAAAATACTGTGATCTTCAATATATGTTTAATTTATACTATTTGTTGATACAGAAGATGTTACTGGATTTTGATAATTTGTAGGCATAAATCTAAGTAATTGTAGCTTTGAGATAAGGATGACAAAGTCAGTAGTAGAGCATACACGCATGCCTCAGAAGCAGCTGAAGAAATGAATTTCTAGACTATAACAAAAGTTTTGTCTTGGGAATTAGAGATATTTTCTAGAATATATGTATGCAGTTACTATAAAGTGTGCGTATTTCTGATAATGAGTAGATTAAAACAAGCATTCTTCCAGTTGTCACCAGTGCTAAGAGAGTGGTAATCTACATTGTTTTCTACACAGCTTCGCTACCTATTGCAATGATCATGGCTGCAACATCTAGTCAGAGAGAAGGAACAATAACCACATAATTTACAGAGAGACCTAGATAGATTGGATCATTGGGCCAACACCAATGGTATGAGTTTCAATAACGGCAAGTGCCAGATTCTGCACTTGGGCCCCAGTAACCCCATGCAGCACTACAAGCTTGGGGAAGTGTGGCTGGAAAGCTGCCTGCAAGAAAGAGACCTGAGGGTTCTAATTGACAAGCGGCTGAATATTTCTAACATAGCCAGCACTTGGAATATTTATAACATGCAGCAGAGATGCAAAAAGTTCTCCCTTTGTGGTCCCCCCCTCTACCTTTTCATTTTTAAAGAGAAGGATAGGTAAGTAATCATTCCAAACTCATGGGTGGCCATGATGTGTTCATCTAAGCTATTGGAAAAACATGCAGAAGTAGATTAAAATTGGGTGCCAAAATAGGCTAGAGTTGGATGGCTGCAGTTGTTCCCAGTCCAGCTGCCTGCTTTGCTCTCCTCATGAATGGTCAGATTCCCTCCTCAGATGAGTGTGAGATTATTTCATGAACCAGCTCTTGAGCTAGCGTAGATTTTACCCTTCTATATTAAGTGTGAGGGAAGGAGTCTTACATTATAAGTTGGGGGTTTAAAGCAGAGGGGAGTGAAGACAGGGAAACCTTGTTATTGGCTCCTAATTTACTATTTTATTTATTCAGGGAAGACCAGCCAGCCTAACAAAGAAAACGTTTTGTTTTCAATATGATATTCTTGGTTTCTTAACTAACAAGGAGAAATGAGAAAATTGCAATCAACTTTGTAATAGATCGATGTTTGCTTGTAAGTACTGCATGCAATTCTGTATCACTAAATATTTGTCATTGCTCAACTAAGATTCTGCTAGAGTATAAGCAGACATTTTTATTCATGTGAGCATCTACTAACAGGCTGAAGTGATTTGTTAAAGTCAAGTCAGCAAAAGGAACACCTGGAAGAAGACAATAATGAGATTTGTGTAGTAAACAAATATGAGAGAGTTTTGGTCCTTCCTATAGCCCTGCATCTGCGCTTCTTTATTTCATTGAATGCATTGTTTATTTTCTTGATGAGTTATTGTACCTTTAATCAACAGACCAGTTAGTTGCCAACGGTCTTGGAACTAACTAGTTGCATTACGCTACTGCTGCTGTATTTGGCCAAAGAACCTGATGTTTGTTCCAGGGGGGCTCTGTATGGCTCTAAGGGAAAACAGGAAACGTGCAGCTTCTGTTCTATTTTTCTTTCTTTTGGTCTAATAGACATGGTTTGAGGAGACAGTGGGAAAAAAAAAAACAGAAAACATTGGCTTCTTGTTTCTTACATTAAAAAAACCTGAAACCAAGTACTGCCTCTTAGTATAAACTTTGCATATCAGCTAATAAAGAAGGGATAGATCAGAAGTAATTTTCTGACTATGTCGCATTGCATCCTTGTTTTTATCCTGGTTAGTTGTGTTGGCTTTGTTGTTGTCTTTATTCCATGACTGTTTTTTTGTACAAGATATAGCTTGTAAACCACTTTAATCTTTCCTTCAGAAATAATTTAGTCTTGGGGAGTATGTTCTCCGGCATCATTCATGACTTTTTAATGTTCTTGGTCAGCCCATGAAATAGCTTTGGCATTTAGAAGATCTTTATATTGTTAATTATTGTGTTTCAAGATTCCTCCATGAATGTAATCTGTATAATATATCACATACCATAAAAACGCAGAAAACTTATTGTCAAATTAGAACTTTTAATATACCAGTAAATTTTTATGACAATGCTGTAAAAAAGAAAACTTTCCTTTGCTGTAACTTCTTTCACATGTGCCTTCCTGAGCTGCTTATGTTACAGCTTCAAAAGAATAATGATAGTATATTAAGATTTAAGTAGCCTAGAAATCTGCTTAACCAAGGGTTCTTTCAGCTACTGTATCTTGACTGAAATTGCGTTCTGTGCACAGAAAAGTAACAGTCATTGAAAATGTTAGTGATTATGTGCTCTGTTCCTGGATGGTCAAACAGTATCATCATCTGGAGGATGCTGTTTGGTTTTGTTTGATTTTTTTTCTAGTAAAGAAACATTATCTTTCTGATTCAATTATTGTTATTTTATATGTTCACAGTATTAATTAGTGCATCATGCTTGCAGGAAAAAGGAGCTCAAGTACTGTAACATATTTATGCCTGTAATGAAAAAACGTTAACGAATATACATAGCTACAGATCTCTTTTGTACAGCTATAAAGTGTTTCACTCATCAAATTGTTATCACTCCAATGCCTTTCTCTGAAAAGTGAAAATTACTGATCTGGATTACAAGAAGATTTTGATTTTTTTGAAACTGGAGTAATCTCGTGTAACTGGAGATGTTCACAAAGTAGATGTCGCTTGAGAAATGTCATTTGAGCTAGTCCTTTATGCTGCCTTTAGAGTTGAGAAGCTGGAGCCAAGTTAAAGACCAGGAGACCTGAACAGGTATTCCAGATATAGTAGGCATAGGTCCTTCAGTAGAAGAACTGATATTGGGACTTCTCTGTGTATAATAGGATTAAATAATGGAAGGGCAAATGGCTGCTCGTTAATGTACATCCTCAAAACACTCGTTAAGGTGTTTAAGCCCTGTCAAAAACGATTGCAGTGGCTGTTTCACAACTTCTGCCTCTCTGAGTAGCAAGAAGGCCCTGTAATTGCAACTCTTTAAATTTTCAGCACCATGATTTGTTTTAGTTAGGGCTCTCTTTTGAGTACTTAAGCCTTGAATATACATTTTTAATTTCAATTGCTTCAGTGAATTGTATTATATACCTTCTAAAGATGCAGTGTAACAAAGTAGCACAGTTTTGTGCATCAGTTAGAGATGCACAAAATATAATTACACATTACCTAGCACTGTCGTTTACTATAAAATTACAGAACTTGGAGAAAACGGTGTTAGCAGCAACAGAAAGAAATTTTATGAGAATTTATTTTATGTTTTTTCTCTGCACGTTTTAGTTGTTCTTTCTATTGACAGTAAGTTAATTGCTGTTAATCACTGATGTTCTAATTCTGCATTGTACCTTGGGATAAACAGAATTTAATTAATCCTTGGTTCCAGATACGTGTATTTGTGAAGTAATAATAAGCAAAATATAGAGGCTTCTGAGGAAGAACACTGAGGGGCAGAGAGGGATTCAAATTTATGCATAAAGTTTAAAACCACTTCCAAAGTATTTTCTGCAATGAACAATGAACTTCACCTCTAAAGTCAAATATTAGCTAGATGGTTTTGCAAACTATTCATAGAAAGCAAATGACACCGTATCAGTTTATATAGGGTATGCAGTAATTTTCTTTGAAACGCATGTTTTCATTTCCTCTGGGATATAATACCAAAACAAATATAAGATGGACTTGATTCAATGTGTTGACTTTTTAAATAGTCAAAACCAATACATGTACTACTACTAGTGGCATGAAATAAATGATACAGGTCTGACATTCATGAATAATGATGTAAAATCACTGAATGTTTAGTCTATTTAAAGTTCTGAGACATGCACAGATGCTTTATGTGTAGAAAAGAATCTAATCCTTGCTGCTTTTGCTTTTGGAATATCTGAATGAAGATTTTTTTTTTGTTTTTTAAAAAATTGATATATAAAAAATATTTTAGCTAGAGGTAATGTTTATTGAGTGTCAGCAGCAAAATAGGATAGGTGTAGCTATTTTCTGAAAAGAGTAAAACTGTACGAATAATGAGAGATAAAGCACTTCAAGAGACAAAATAGCGTAATGTGAACGTCTAACTGGCAGCTCGCTGACTTAAAAAATTCAATCTTGAGTTAAATAATTTCAGAATACTGAAAGAAAATATTCCTAAACACGCTGGTGAGATCTGTTCTAGTGGGAAGAATGATAGGTCAGACATAGTATACTTTAAATAATTCACTCAAGTTTTACATCCATGTGCTTCCTGAGAGGTGAATAAAATTCTGAACAACTGAAAAAGTTATATTCCGCAAAAAGCCATAGCTATATAAGACGATGTACTTGCAAAATCAACAAGTATTTTGTATGTGTTCTGTGTTACAGAAAAATCTTAATTTTCACACTTCCTGTTATGAGGTAGAAGAAATGAAAATTAAATGAGAATTCTAATATGTAAATAATTTATCACTTTATAACTGCAGGTTGTTCATAGCTTTACAAAAATAAGAGACTACTCAGGTTATGCTTTTGTTGGATATATGCTCCCTGATGTTTAAGACATTGAGTTCTTAAAGTCAGGAATTCTGACCTGTTCTTCAGAGTAGGACAATGTGTTCTTATAAACAATTTCATTTGAATATGTAGAAATCTAAAATTTATTTTAAATGTAGCCTTATGCAGCTTCAAATAAAATACTTCTTTTTTTTCTCCCAGACCTGGTCAATAATAAATGAGCTTTAGAATTTAAATCAAGACACAGTGGAGTTTCTGTGGTACATTATTGATAAAGCACACTTATTGTAATAACATATTCCAAGGGAAAATAGATTATTTGTTGGTCATGTTAATGCAAACTCTAACATAAGTCTATATTAAGCTTTTCAAAATAATTTGGAGTATGTTGGAGGAAGTTTTGTACAGAGCTTTTTAAATAATTACATGAGAAAATGCAACTTATTATCCTAATGAATAAAATATTATTCTGTAGTACGTCTTCAAATTCACTTTCCCGTATGGCTCAAAAAATCTGTGATGATAATGATGTATTTCAGAATGTAACAATCAGAAATATTTCACTGACATTTTGTAAAAGTTTTTTCTTCCTTTCCTAACGGATTACTGAAAATACGCATATGGGAAATAAGAACCTTCAGCTAGGAAAACATAAAGGAGTTTATTGTAATTTCCTGAAGTTTGATAATTCTGAAGATTTTAATCTACTACTCAGCTGTCTTCCTCTTTCTGTTACTATTGAAACTCAGAAGTACTTTCACAACTCCCACCCTAGATACCTGTATATCAGCAGATGTCTGTTCTTGTGGGCTCCCCATACTCTTATAACCTGCACCACTTCTATTTTGAAACATTACATTCCATCTGCTCATTTCCACATAATTTCCACTTGTAATTTATCCAAGGGAATGTGATAATATATAATTCAGGAATGGTATAATCATCATGATCTTTCCATGCTGTGGGGTTTTGACAGGGATGATATGACCTTGAGTTTAGAGGTATGATAGTACCAAAATTCTGGAGTGGTATCATCTCAGCAAGTAACTATGTCTAAGTAGTAAGTGGTGCTTTTATTTTCTCCTGAATGTTTTTACCTTTTAATCTTGAATCGCTTCTGGCTTAAGAATGTATATATAGTTTTAAATACCCAAACCTTAATGTTGTTTGGGAAATACAGCTTGGTAACACAGCCCTTCAGGAAAAATAGTGTTCTGGTTTACTAAGTCCTAATATAATGTTGCTTTAGGAGTAGTTGTTATTATGTTAACAGATTTATGTTTTTTTAATTTGGCTTGGCTTGGGCAATCCTGACAAAGCTCTTAACTGAGAGAACTGTTTGAAATTGGAAATTCATATCTTTGAGAGAAAATCAGGAACAAGATGCGAGTATATTAATTGAATATATCTGGTTCTTGAAGGTTAAGTCAAGAGGAACAATCTAAATATAGATGAAAGAGGATGAACCAAGACATGTTTGTTTTCCTTGAACAGTTTGAAAATAGAGAAGGCAACTAATATATCAGACCCAATTCAGGAAAAAAAGATATTTAATCATGTTATGACTGTGGGCATTGGCATTCACAATTCAGATTATGCATAGATTTATGTAAATGAGTAAGACAAAGAAATGAAGAAAATTATGCAAAACAAAATGGTATTTGTGGGTATAGGGTCAGGCACTAAAAAATCATTGTATCTGGTAGAAACATTGGAATTTTTTTCCTCCCATTTGAAGGATGTTTTGTTTGTTTTTTTTTCCCTTCCGCCCCTTTTAGTAGGTCATTATTTTCTGCCTTTGTGGACAAGCAATTAATCTTTTAATACTAAGTTTTGTTTGGTAACTTGTAACAAAACTTTTTCCTGTGTGATGATTGATTAGTTTAATAGTGTAGAGAGAGCTAGAGAGACTCTTCAGGTTGGGTGAACTGGGGACTCCATGAAGGACTCCAATAGAGCTGCACTGATAGATACCATTTGGTTTGTTTCACCAGCCACATTCTTTCTGTAGTTTGGATTATATCTATGTATAACTATAAAATACATGTCACACTGCAAATAAATAAATAAATAAAAATTTGCTGGGACTGCTCTGTTAGCCTAGCAATCTGATGCCACATAGGCAGGACTGTACATGGAGTAGGGAAAACCACAGGATATAACTTCTTGGCTTTAGAATTTTTAAACATTGACAGGAATTTAAATGTGCTTGAAGAGAGTTTCCTTGCTTGTTAATTTTAAGTAGACCTTTTTTTAAACTACTTATTTATATTGATAGGTAGTTTAATTCTTTATGGCTGTATGTGTGAGGACTACTGCTAGCAGGAAGAAGCAGTGTTTTCAGTATTAATCAAACCACTAAGTGTTTTTGAACGTTGTGTTTTTAAGTTATGAAGTTATCTTTAAAATATCCATGTTCCTCTTATTTAAATCAGTGCAACCTTTGTGACGCCAGTGGGCATGTTTCCAGCTAGCTGGTACTGCAGCGAGAGTTGCATTTCCAGTCTAAATAGATAAATCTGTGGCTGTTAATATCAAATCATATCTCATTATATTTACAGGGATAATAAGACATGGATGGATGGCTAGTACAGCCTAAGAAGTGTGTTAGCTTTCAGCATGCTTGGTGGTGGTTAAAATGTTAATGAACAGCATTAGAAAAGGAATTTTGCACTACTCAGGAAATCTTCTTGACATGAAGAAAAAAGTTAATTTCAGCCCTGCCTCATTAATCAGATCTGCCTACAGCTAAGAAAGTGTCACCTAAGTATGTTTTGTTTTCTGCTGTGTGTTGCTGATGAAGATACTGACATACAAAACAGAAGTAATTGGATTTATGCTAGGAGGCAATGGCAAAAGTAAAAAGCAATGAATTGGAGTGTGCTTCATGACTGACCTTTGTAAAGAATGCCTTGGGCACCTCCATGTGGTGGCTGTCATTATTAATGGTGACTGTAGATTCAAGTTTGTTTAAGCAGTCATACACATAAATTGTTTTGCATGTGTCTTATCTGCCATAGATTATACAGATAATCTTTGCATGATGGCAGGGAGCAATAGCCTTCAGGTTTAGAGAATTATCTGAGGGGGCCTCTGGCCTCTTGTGTATTAATCAGTGCTGTTGTATTTCCTGAAGGTGCAAAATAAAAGAAACTTCTGAATGTGCTGTCCCAAGACTAGGCTATGAACTGAGGTTAAGACTTCCCACATGAGGGAATGGACTACCCTTGGGCCATTTCTTTGGTTGCGTTCTGGGATTGTTCTGTAACTCCCCAAGGAGAAGCTGTACTAGGAACTGGCTTCCGAGGGAGACAGTCCATCAGAAACCTAAAGTCCATTTTACTTTTATTATTTTGTGTCACCTGATAAAGCTGGAGCAAATCAGGAAGTCTGTTTAATTCCACTTTCTTTCAAAGTCCACAGAAATATTTGTAGTATAGAATTCCTTCAGCATTCTTACAGTTCTTGAGAACAATAGCATTGTTCAACTGAATTTCATAACTAATAGCGTTATTTCTGGCAAAATACATAAATAGTTACTTACAGGTGGCAACGCCTTCTCTTACTTTTCAATATTAGGTTATATCTAATAAGCCTTTCCAAATAAAAATGAAGTCTTGGCTACCCAAGTGTATGTTTGGCTGTAGAAGTCACACTATGAACAGAAGCTTGTAAGAATCACAGTTCTTATGAATGGGAATTTGCAGAAAGGGGTGGAAATGTACCCGTAGAACCAATGCATGTAGCAAACTACATTTTTTTTGCAGGGCACTAAAAACAAACCCCAAAAGGAAAAATTGTAGCTTTTCTTCCTTTAGAACAAAACACTGTTGAAGAAGTTGAGTAACTGTGGTAGCGTAGATGTAGTTGGCCAAACCTCAGTGGAGTAAGATCAGCTTTTCAGTAAATAGAGAAAGAATGAGACAGAAGTTACTATGTTCTGGTAAAAGCAATGTCTGGTGGTTTGGATAAACAAAAGTTAGGAGGACTGCTAATAACCAAGGGATCAAGTGTAATTTAGACTTTCAAAAGATGATAAACCAGAGGAAATTTATTTTAAAACAAAACAAAGCCCAAACAAATGTGGTAATGTGGTTTTGACAGCTTTAGGCATCTCTAATCTTTTCCCCACTTTTTCCTGAATTATCAGCACTGGTTTATTTATCTACTTTGGAGGTACTGGCAATGTCAGTCTTCCCTTAAATGCTTTCCTTTACTTCTCCATAGATGGATTTTCTTATGGTAATTCAGCTTGTAATACTGCTTATGTGTTGTTTAGTTTCCTCCAGGGTTTACTTGCAAGATCAACAAATTCAAGCTTTCTAAATGAGGTCAAGATTTTCATTTCTGTCAGCTTTCTATAAATTTTCTGTTTTATGTTGCAATAAATAAAGATGAAAGTTTGTGACAGGATTTTAATCCACATGCATACTCTACAAATATGAATGTACTTGAAAATATTATCTCTGTAATACTGATACCTGGCATTACCTACCCTCTTTCCCCTCTTCCCAGTAAAGCAGAACCAATACATAAAGACTGAATCCAGTGGAATTTTTTGGTTTATATGTTTTGTTCCCTCTTGCTTCCTAATTCTGTCATATTTCCATCACTCTTAATCTGTGTGTGGGCACAATAATTTGTAGCATTATTTCATGCATCTCTTTGAATTTATTCATGAAATGAAGTACAACCAGTCATTTGTAAGAATAAAAAAGATTCTTGTACTTCTGTCTAATTTAGGTTTTAGCCGTAGATTGCTATAGTCCTCTCTGTGCTCATGCCAAAGAAGCTGTTTAGATGGACTTTTAAGGAACATTTGTGAAGCAAGTATCAATTACTTGAATTTTTTTTGAATGATGCCAATACTAGCATGGTTTGCATGTGCTATGATAGAACTCTAGGCAACCATAATAATGTTTCTTTTGTGCTCAGCTGCTGCTTTTTTGGGGTTTTTGCATTGACATTTTTAAAATGGGGAACCAATAGACTAGTGTTCTTGTAACTACATTAAGTAGGTGCAGTACCCAGTGGATACTAAAATGAAATAGTGCACAATAAAAGAGCAACATTCCTTTTTTTTGTCACAGCTTACTTTTCTCATTAATATTCTACTGCTATCTCTGTAAATTATTCCAGCTCAGTGTCCAAATGCCAGTCATTCTTTTTAGTTCATTTTGAAGAAGCCAGCAGGTAAACTTCACTTACTTAACTCATGACGAGGGAAAAAAAGAGAGTTCTGTCTATAAATCAGTTTCAGAGACGATGGCCCAATAATTCTACTGATCTAACATTACAGAAGCTCTGTTAAATTCTTATTATTTCAGTCATTGTGCTGCACTTACATTACTGTTCAGAAGAGCAACCATTTCAGTTGATGTTGTACAAGAAATTGTATTTGTTTTCTATATTCAAAATGTGAAGTTGGTCTTTCTCTTGCTGTGTCTGATGTGCATGCATATTTTAGGCACAGATTTTTCCAGAAAAATAGGATAATACAGTTGCAAGAGAAGCTCCTTCCTTACTGCGTTTTAAAAAAAACAAACAAAAAACCAAAGTATATCTAAGTTCAAGACTTGTGACTAGAATCAAGCCTAAATTATTGTGATCTCTATCAAAATAAATATTTAATTAGTAAAGCTAAGTTAAGTGTTTCTAAATATATCTTTGGTCTTTTTATTTCCTCTGGGAAAAGAGAAAAGTGTTTGGCAGGATTTCTCAAAAGAATAACTAAGCAATTTCTTGTTTTAATGCCAATAACACCCTCAAAGTCTTGACCAGAATGATTGAAACAGATCCTGAAGGGACAAGAGGATGAGCCATCTCTTCTTTTTCCATGCTTTTAAATGGGAGTTTTCCTTCACAACTCAGAAGAAACTAACAGTGATGAAAACACTGTTGTTTTTTTTCTCTTTTTTCTTTTTTTTATTGATAATATTCCATTTGCTATAATCCACAAAGTGCACACGAATCTCAGCCTGCACTGGGTTTTGGGGTGGAATAAGGCAGAGAGAAAGAAAAGGCAAAAAAAAAAAGGAAATTTAAGTGTTTGAAACATTTTTTCCCTTTTTTTTAAACAAAATGGAACCGAGATATCTCCATTTTACATTTCAAATTTAATTCCAGTGTAATATTGAGGGTAGAGATGAGTTTGTAATGTTTGAATTCATAGAAATGATGACAGTAAAATAGATTGTAACTCCATTGATTTGTGATACTGCTTCCGTGGGAGGTCATTGCCTGCGTACATCATCAATGGGCCGAAACAAGTACAGGAGTCTTTAAACTTTACAACGTTCCCAACAAAAGCCTTTTTAAAAAACACACCGTTGTGTGTGCTAAAGTGTTTGCTACTTCTTTTTTGTAAGTTTTCCGTCTGAGAGATGGGCAGTATTTATAAACCAATGTAAAAGGAAGCATTTTTGTGAGGCTGTGATTTAAGAGTAGGGTTTTGCATGAACATGGTTGCTAATAACCAAATAGCCTTCTTGAAACACTTAGGAAGAACTGTTTTATTTCTGTTCAAGTTTTAGCTAGGTTTCTACCTGTACAACAGGAGTACTTTAAGAGATTTTATGAAAGTAGGTATTTTGAAACACTGGGTAATCAGAACAACATGGAATGTACCTATTATTTTCTTTCATGATGTGCCTTCGCTTTCTTTTGTTTCTTCCATGATGGTAATAAACAGAGAAGAAAAAAGCCCTTTATGAGTGACAAGACTGCGTGGAAATTAGGATTAATATAGTTGATTTACATAAAGTTGGCTTTTTAAAGCAAATGTGGGCTGTGTATTCCTTTGCTAGAGAGCAGCTGAAAATAGAAGCCTTTCTATTGTTCCTAAGTTAATTATGTGGCTACTTTGAAACTAATTGCTTGCCCCACTATTTAATATGTCAAGGAGTATTTATATCTGAAATCCCTTATTGTACCTTTGTAGTTAAGAAGTCTCTACTGAAAAAAAAAAGGTATTATTTACTAAATTTGATTAGAGATCGCTTACTCTGCTGCTTACACCCTTCTTAACTCTTTTAGTGTAGATTCTTATTGTCTGGACTTAGAAGTAAAGAGCAACTTGAAGTAATTTGGATGTAAAAAGATCTTTGCCTCGTCATACTATATGCTATGACAGGAGGAAGCTGTTGTTGGGGTATTCTCCTATTTTCTTTGGATTGACTTATGCTTGAAGGATGTATTCCTTAGTTCAGAGATTAAATCAAGGACAGACTAGTGTTGGCAGCACCTTTTCTTTAGCAGTTGTCTCTTACGCATTGTACCCAAAAGTTCATCTCACCTGGTTTCTCAAAGGCTTATCCATCAGCACAATGCTAATATATGACTTCAAGGTTAAAACAAGGAGGAAGTCTTCTGTTTTAAATTTTAATATTCATCTAAGTGAAGAACTAATGATTCTGAAGACATATATAATGCAGAGAGAAATTGGAAAAGCTTCCTTGCACGTGTCCATTAATGCACTACTTTATGACTGCGGAATAAATTTGTCACAGAAACATTGCTACAGAGAGAAAAACCTTCGCCATCATTTTATTCTTCTTTCAAAGATTGTGGCTCCTTGTCTCAATAAAGAATAATCTCTGGAAATTTTTATATGGTGGATCAACATGTTTAACACATGAATTATCTTAGAATTATTAGAAATATTGCAGAATGAATACTGCACTTCTTTTTTGTCTATTCAGCCTTGTCCAAAGAATTTCTTTGGTCCGTTTTAAAAATTCATTTGTGTTGGACTTACGTACACTTTTAACCAAGTGAGGACATGATCCTAGAATGTTTGCAGGAGCTGCAATTTCAGGTAAAAACTGAGAATGTAAGCAGAATATGAATTTGAAGTTGTAGCGAGCAGAGTGGAAAATTAGATATCCTCAGCAGAAACAAGATTCTAATTGATACAGAGATAGAAGTATAATATGAACAAATGCTTAATCAAATTATCTCACATTTGTAACTTCAGATATGAAATAATAAAAAAACCTCTTTAAATAACACTGACTTAAGAACCACAAATTTTATGCCAAAGGAAGGGAGGTTAAGAGAAAATAAATTAGAGAACATTGTGATCTAGTCATGTGTATTCTGCATGTGTGGTGAAATTTGTCACCTAAATTTGCTTTTGACTTAAAATTAAGTTCTCTCCTGTTAGGTATATCATTTTCCAATCAATGTAATAAAGACAGAAAAATTATTAAGAATTTTTTTGTATCTTATTTAGCTAACCACAACAAAAACATTTCCACAATATGTACCTTACTATAAATTTAGAAGCCAGCTACTGAAATAACAGTGTCTTTTTTTTCATTTAACTCTGCTATTGATATTGATTGTAATGTTAACTGTTTCCATTAAAATAAAACCGCAGTCTTCTCCTAGCCCCAGGTGAGGATGAGCAATGTTTATTGCTTGTCCATGTAACTCAGTGCTGTAGTAATTAACATTGTTTTAACTTCTCTATGAAATTTGTCTGAATTTCAGTTTTGCTGCAGAATTGAGCATCATCTAAATAATTTATTAATACGGAGGCACAGGAAAACTCATTTTGTCCAAACTCACAGTAGCTAAATTCTTGCTGTTGGCAGCAGAGAATTGAAGGAAAGAAGCAATTCAGTGTCTTTTTAAGATTACTTATTTTATTACATTTTATCTCACAAGTTAGAATTGAAAGCAAAGCATTTCTGTTACCTTACTTTTTGTATATAAAATCTATAGTATCTATTTGTCTCCATGTATGTGTATGTATATTGTTATATATATATAGCAGTATATAAATATAAGGTGACAGATTCCTTTGGAGTACATTAAGTTTATAACATTTCACATTCTCATTACAATTACTGTCAAAATAATAGCTTCACATTTCTGTTATGTTCTCATTACAACCTTCAGTGAGATATTGGAATTTTAAAGCCTCATATATTCAAAGAATTAGGGGAATATACTATATTGCTGTGACCTTTTCAATATTCTTTAAACGGATTGCTGAAAATTTTACTTTTCTTCCTTGTTTACTGTTCTTCTTTTCTCCTCATTGTTAATTGTGTGGGGAAGAGCTGAAATGCATGACCTTTCCAGTGTTTTGGGGTTTGATTGTCTAAAAGATGTATCAGACTTGCATAGTACTGTATGCTTAATTACATAGTTATATTATGCCCTTTTATTAAGCCATATAATGCATATAATTTTTTGTAGTTCTATGAAACGTGGTATGATACGTGGTATCTGAGGCATGCATAGAATGGCATTTGTTTCGGAAATGTTCCCATTGATGATGAAATGAAGATTTGTAATACAGAATTTTCTGAAGGTTCCACTTCCTGATGTCAAAGGTATTTCTAGACATTTCTGACACTTAAGTTGGAAGCGTGTGTATTGCTGGCTAACACTTTTATTTAATGGTACTTGTAATATCTCTCTTTTTTATTAACGTTGAAATGACAATGGAGAATCTTCAATACATGTCTTTTATTCAGCAAGTCAGTATTGAGAGTAGAAGGGTGATATTTTCTGTTCCAGTAAGCCTTTAGCACTAGCGACTTGGAAGCATTCTGTAAATGCTAAAGATCTGGTAGCCTTACATCTGTGAAAAAATTGCATTTCATCTACTGTTTCTTTCTAGTGCTGTGTACACTAACTGCTACTTACTGTGTGAGACCTCAGTCCACACTGGTGGGGTTTGTGTTTGGTTTTTTATTTTAATTTTTCGATCTTAAAAGGAGAGGTGAGAAGGGTATGGAGGAAGAAGACACCTTCAGAAAAGAGGTCGGGGAGGACTGAAAATGTCTGCAAACTAAGCACGCTTCTCTGAATTCTTTCATACTGACATTTTCAATGTAAATAATGACATAGAATCAGGAATTTTAAACAATATTACTGCAATTATACTATATATATAATATATATAAAAATAATATAATAGTATTACTGCAAAACAATATTACAGTATTACTGCATTGTTGCCATAAGGGTCATGCCACGCTATCTGTGAGGTACATTTGGTGCAGCAGCAAGGGGGCTGCTGGTAAAAGCAGGAAAGATGAGGTAATGCTTTTTTTCCAATATCTGAGAGTAGTCCCAGATCTGGTGAAATTAGTGACATACATGGCTGCTGTGTTCAGTTACTAGAAGAAAGGATACTGGTAAACAAGTATGCTGTCAACTCCGGTTTTTATCAAGAGTTCTTTTGTCTTTGCCAACTAAAAGATTAGCATTTTAGACGTTATTTTTAAATGTGTTCTACCTAATTCCTGCCAGTTGAAGAGATTTTTCTTTTTTAAGAATAAACCCAGATAATGGAAAAAAATATTTGCCAGATACACAGTATAAATAGCAAAAATTAAAGAACTCTAGATAATACACTGGTTTCTTGCAACCTGTTCTTTCTCAGTGCTAGTGAGCTACAGCCTTGCTCTCGGTGCTTGTGCCTATGTCATTCCTGGAGCTGCCATTGTAGTAACAGCAGTGTGAAATGCCTCCTGATCTTTCTGCCACCCATCCACATAGCCTGAGTTTCAGGCTGTTTCAGACACTCTTTATGCATCCTCAGGGCAGCCCCTGCGGCCTTTGTGTGCGTAAAGACAATAAATTGGGTATTTAGAATGGGCAGCAGTTCTGGGAGTCCATCAAGATGAGAGATTCTGTAATCTGTCCCACTGCCAATGGTGAAAATTCTATGTGAACTTTTGAAAGTCATTCTCTAGAGCCAAACTCTAGCAGTTCCTTTTTTTAGAACTTTGATACTCTTATTTCCAAGCATCACCTGGGATACACGTATGTATATGCTACAAAAAGTTAAACAGATGCCATGTTTTAATACTGATTTTAAAAGACTATAATTTCATGCATCTTCTTTGTGAGTTTTTGAGGGCTTAATTGCTATGTCATAGTAATGCTTATCAGAAAGCACTGAAAAGCTTTAATTACTTTGTACTTTGGTTAGTTATGAATGCATGCAAAATTTAACTATTTCCCCAGAAGCAAATAAAGTCCACATTTATTATGTTACATAAAAGTTATGGAATGATTTAGAATAATTAAGCTAAAGGCTGTCTTACTTGGGATTTAGCTCATCTAAATGATGCATAAAATTAATCTCAGAAAATTATTACATATTAAACTGCTGCATGAGAAAGAAGCATTAGGATCTTCTCAGAAAGTTTTGTTAGAGGAAGTGCATCTTATGGCAGTAAAATACAGGTACATTATGTAAAGCAACAGAATTGTAGTGTGGTCAATTTCTCAAATGAAGCTAATCAACTAAAACCATCAGGGAAAAGAAATATAAATTAAGAAGTGTAAAAGAAGACCGAATTTAAAAGCAATAAACCAGAAGAGGAGAGAGTTATGGAAGTATCAGGCAATTTGAATAGAAAGTTGGAAAATTGGGAGAAATGTAGGTAGTAAGAAAGGGTAAGAGGAAAAATCAAAAAGAACTGACAACTTTGATGTCGAAAACCAATGGGTTTTCTATATGTAAGGAATAGCTTTGTATTCCAGATTTTTCTAAATACAGGTTTAGATGTGGGATACAGGAAAATGTTCTAGTGGGACTGCAGTTTTAAGTCTAAAATACAGCTCAGGATTATAAAGTAGCTGGGGAGACAATAAAAAAAAGAGGGGGGAAGGGACTCATGAAGGAGCAGAAGAGCTGCCCTTGTGAGGACTAGTCTTTCTGACACTTTTTGACAGCCAGTAAATAGATTGTAGCCTAAAGAGGATGCTCTTCTCTCACTTACCAGAAGGAGTGGGGTTTGCAGTCCATGAAACAGCTTCCTGTAAATCGCAGATGTGGATAGACGCAAAACTTCTGTCGTGCATATTCCTAGTCATTCTAATGCCAAGGTAAGTCAATGCAAGTTATAATTGTCTCTAACTCACTTGGCACTCACACAAGCTGCTTCGTTCTTCTTGTGAAGCTCAAATGCAAATTTCATTCTTGCTTTGAATATGGTAAAGAGCGGATTTTCTACTAGTTCTGACAGAAGAAAAATTGTCTGACAGTGTAAAACATAGGAAACAATTATCTGTATCGGAAAAAAAATGCATATTTAAATGACGAAGACAGACTATGCAGGACTGGCCATTGAATTGAGAGGCTTGAAGCTCTATGAGGTTTCTCAACAGCTGAAGGTTAGATAAACTACTCAAAGCAAAAAGATCCTTCATATATGCAATTCCATGGTCACAAGAGAGAGCATTTGCTGTCTGTTCTTGGGCAAGCATCCTCCTCTCTGTTTATCTGAGTGTTGTACCTGCCATGATGCAGGACTGATCAACAGGGAGTGCTCTTTCTGGCTGTGAAATCCTCCTTTCAGTTTCTCCATCCATTCAGTTTGTGCATGCAGGAAAACAGGTGAGTTTGAGCAACTCTAATGTGGTCGGGGTTTTTTAAGGAAAAGGTAAGGAAAAGCTGCATGTGTAAACCAAGATAATTCACTGTTGGTGCTAAAGCTTTAGCTGAGACTGCTTCCTGCTGCACTGTGCTAACTGTAAGGCAGTACCTCATTGTGATATCTCATTGGCTTCCTGAGGTCCTTTTTCCCAATCTCGCATGATCTCTTTGGTATGTAAGAGGAGACGAAGTCTACCACACTCTAATAAATGGTAAGTTTTCAGTCGCCAGTTCTACATAAGGGAAAATAATACCTTGAGTCACAATACCTACCAGTGCAGGAAGTAAATATTATTTTCGGTTTTCTCTCTCTTGTCTATTAAAGGAGATGACAGATCTTCATTTCTGTTGAAATAAAATCAACAGATTTTTAAGCCCAGGCCCCATGGATACATCTTTTCTTGATGGCATATGGAGAAGGGTTGGATTTTAAAATTCCAGTTTCAGAATTCTGCCTGAAATTTGGACCACGTTTTCAGAAGTGCCTTCTATCCCACTGTAAGAGATTTTGAAGGGTTGGGAAAAATCCTGAACTTTCTATTTAAAGCTTTAGTGGCAACTGGCCAACTCTGAAAATTTGCTCCATCGTGTGGTATAAAAATTAATTCCAGAAAGTTCAGAGAATTTCTTGGAGGAAATCTTTAGTGGCACAGTATGTGCTCTTGTTTCGTGTAAGTGACAGTGTGTATCAAAAACAAGCAAACATTAGTATACTTGGCCATTCTGATTTTATATAAGTTCTGTTACTGTTTACAATAAGGCAATATTAAATGATAACATTATTTACTTAATGAAAGGTCCACAAAGAAACTGTACAATTCTCTATTGTAACATCAGTATATTGGCAATAAGGAAACCTCTGCTTTCTCAGCTGGATGTTACTAATTAATATCTTGCTGTCTAATGAGATTTTCGCCTTATTTGAATGTTGGTTTCTGAAGCAAATGTCCATGTTTTGCCAGTACGCGCTGTGTTCTAGTAGAACAGAACATCTGGCTGCCCGCTAATTAATGTAATACAGGAAGGCAGGGCTTTGTAGGGAGAAACTCTGCTGAGTTTATTACAAACAACATAAACTCTGTCAGATACAGGCATTAAATGGCTGTTGGTGTATCGTTATTTTAGAAATACAAAGAGATCAAAGTTGCCCTCTCTGAAATGTCTGTGGATCGCAGTGGGACGATGATTTAGTTCAGCACTTTTAAAAAATTGGAGTAATGTTAAACTGACATTTTCTAGGAAGTTTTAAAGTAAAAATATTTTCACCTGAGAAATTGTGCTATATCTACAATGAAAAGAAAATTCTCAAGAACACACAATAAAAATAATGCATAGGGGGCAGACGTAACCCCAAACCCTATTCAAACAAATTGGGATATGTTGGAAGAAAGGGGGTGTAGCAAAAGAGAGAAGTACTGCAATTCTTTAGAAATTACTGTAGTTGTTTAAGTCTCTCTTCTTGCAGTTTGCTTCATGCAGTCCACCAGGTGGCTGTGTCTCAGAGCACACCTTTGTTCCCATAGTCTTCTTTCTTCATTCCAGGCAGGAGTAGAGAGGTGAGCAAAGAAACACCAACTCTGTGTATATGGTAATCAGCTTTACCAACTTTTCTATCTAGTTTTCCCCCTTTTTAATATAGGTGTCTTGAAAAGATGTAATTGGAAGACAACCAGTTAATCTGGGGAAATTCTCATTATTGTTGCAACAAGAATAGATATGAGTGCAATTTCTAGCTCTGAAGGTTTTCAGTGTTTGTGAATCTTGCTCATCTCAGTGTTTGGGAAATGGTAGCAATGCTGGACAACCTTACCTACGAACAGAAACAAGTAACAGTCCCCTTAAAAATCATGAAATCACTTGTTTCAAGTAATGCCAACATCACGTCATATATTAGATTCTGTCCAGTCTGAGAAGCCAGCAGTGGAAACCTGCAGTTTGATCTAAAGGTGACGGATTGTTCTATAAGAAAGCTTCCTCTTCATGCCTGAGGAACTGATGTTGGTGAAGCTCGTCAGTGCTTCTGAGGGTAATGTGGGGAACATGGAAGTCCTAAAAGTTATTAAAACTGCAATTTTTATTTTTTTTTTCCGAAGAAATTGCCTGGTTCTCAAAATGCTGTTGTAAATATCACTTTACATAAGCACATTAATGATCAAATATTAGATTACCCTTTTGTGATATTTTCTCAGCTTTAATTTTTATTTAATTGAAACTATTAGTAGTGCTGTAACATTTAGAAGAATGGCTGTTGTAAGGTCAGGTGCTGTTTATCCAAAAGTACATATTTGTCCAGCAAGCTAATATTTTTAAGACATTGTAATATTAGCCGTATTATATACATTTTTTTCAGAGATTGTTCTGGGGTAGGTCTGTGAGGTTTTAAAAAATATTGCAAAGAATGATTACAAGTAGTTTTTTTAATAATAAAATTTGCACTGCCATAATGCTCCCTGATATAACTTTGTCAGCTTTCCAGCTTGAAGTCTTGAATAATATTTCCTATGAAGTTAGTGAGTTTTTCTGTAAATATGTTGTGCATGATTTTTCTCATCAAATGTGCAACTCTTGTGTAGTTACAGACTTTGATTTCTCTCCTTATGACTACAGCCTTTTTTTTCTTGGCAATACATGTAGGATCCAGCCATGTTTTTCATTCTAGAAGGTAGGTAACCATCCTTAGCTTTGTAAAATCTGCTAGATTAGAGGAATTAATCAGTGGTCCCACTGTTTCTCCAGCTAGTTATATTGAGCTCCTAGAGAATGACTTTTCTTTTGCCACATTGAAAACACTGTGAACAATATATTTATTTTTTAAAAAGAAATACTTATGAACAAATTTTATCATAACTGGAAAAGGATTTATTAGAGTATTTTGACTTTATCCTGGCAGTAGAGGATTATTTTTTCAAATTTACCATCTAGTATAGCCCATTAATCTTGTCATTTTTCTATTTTTTTTTTCCTTTTAATGTCAGATATCTCAAATCCTGTTTATTTTTCTGTTACGAACCACTTACAAAGAGTAGATTAGATGATATCATGAGGGAAACTATTCCTTTTGAATGAGAGTAGTCAGATTCATATAAATCTGAAGGATACTCTCAGCATCCTTTCCATTGTTTGCAATATCAAGTGAACTATGAACGTATCTTCTGTCTTCCCTTATTTCACCTAGTGCGGAAACACAGAGCATCTTCTGCCCATGCAGTGATTCTGAAATTCAGTGTTGATACAAGCAGCCACTCAAATCCTTTTCTGTAAGGAAAGAAAGGAAAATGATCTCCTCTCAGTCACTTCTCACTTGAAGACATTTCATGCCATTGCATTTTCCTCTTCCTCCTGGATCAGATAGACTTCACTTTAAGATGCATGCATATATAGATATATTTGTAAATTTACCCTGTGTAATTGCTGGCATTATAGTAGAAAAAGCCTGTTGCTTCCAGAAGTAACAGACTTATGAAACAATACAAATTCATTTAAAACATAATTTATCAGACACTAAAGAGTCCTTTAAAAATACTTGTGATTCCATCTTGTCTCTTCGATGATTCAGGAAATCTTGTAGATAACGACTTGCTAGAGCTCCATTAGCTGTCATTTGTCTGATTTTTGGTCCCTCCTCCTCGTGGGATATTTTGCTCTGGGATTCCAGCGGAGAATCTATGATAAATGTAGCTTTTAGAAGGACTATCTTACATGTATTTTTCACTTAATTTAAATAATTTCTGTCGTAAGAAGATTGGTCTCTTGAGTAAAGTGTACATACTTCCAGCACTAGATACTTCTGCGTCTTTTTGAAATGAGCATTTGCTTTTAAGCATGTACCAATAATTTGAGTAAAATTAGCTCCTACGGGCACGTACTTTACATATCATAATAACGTTTCCTTTGCTGCTCAATTCATTTATGCAAAATGAGATGGAAGATTTTTTTTCTTTTACTTCTTTACTCTGTCTACTAGATTGCTTATCCCAAGATCAGTCTATACAGACTGGGAAAAAGGTGGAAACAACCATTCATTTATTTTCTTTGTAATGCTCCTCTAAAACAATTAATGTCTCTTTTTAGTTGGAGTGCTTAGAATCTAAGCAGCTACTGAGATTTATGTGGAACTTTGATATTGTAATCAAAATTCTTCTCTGAAGACTGATTTTCATGATTATAAAATTTCTAGATTATATTCGTTGTTGTAAAACCATGAAAACCTTGAACTACAAGATACGCTTTTATGTTGGAAAGTGCTTGTTATGTTGTAAGTAATTGCTGAAGATACATGCGTTAATATTGTTAAAAATGAAGGAAGCTGGAAAGAAAATTTTTTTCCCCCAAGAGACAGTTTTAAAATTCTTTTTATCTACAAGAGACAGTGTTGATAAACAGTAATGATGACTACAAGTAATCTGCAAAATGGATCATCTGAAATATGGATACAGTCAGGTTAATTATAGTTCTAAATGAGTAATATGAAATCAAGAGGAGATTGTATTTGAGGGTTTGGGGAGGGGCTAGCTAGTGTAATTCAGGACCTTCAGTTGATGTACTAAACAAGAAATCACTAGTTACTGGGTTCAGAATTCTTTCATCTGACCCTGTAGACCCTGGTTGATTGGTGGAAATTCTTTTATTCACTTAAAGGTCTTCTCAGACTGTCACAAAAAATGGGGCCTACTGAAAGTTGGTTTATACTGATTTTTTGAAAGCTGCTTTATTTTCTTTACCTCAAACAGTCAACATTGCAGCCAGCAATAGATTGGGCTACTATTTCCTTCCATTTGCAGTACTTCTGATGTAACTAGAAGCAAAATAGAATACAATATATTGTATTATATACAACATAAAATATACAATATACAAAAATAAAATACACAATACAAAAAAGTAGATACACTGAAAAGACTTTATAGCTTAATATTTTAGATGTGAATAAAGTAGTTCCATGTATGTGTATACGTTTTCACATTATGATGCACTGGCCCTTCACATAGTCATTGAGCCTTTCAGAACTCTGATAGGGCCTAATATTGTCATGTAATTTCTTTCTTAAAAAAGAACTTAATTACCTGAGAAATGAAGGGTGGCAAATGTGATGCAAATTTATCAAAAGGTGAGATCTGGAGAACTTTGAACTCCTGAATCTGATATTTTTACCAACCAAATCAATATAAGGCCTAGTAAAGGATAGAGGTAGGGGACACATGGATAAGTGTGATATTTGCTAATAGAAGTAACATACTATTGTATAAGTTACTTTTTCAGAGACAGATTTTGAGCCAGTTAGACCATATAAACCTGTTGTACTTGTAACGTGTTCCTTAATCATTACTGACATGGAAGAAATTAGAATATGGATTTGAATATTGTACTTGTCGACTGGTGGGAAATCAAGAACTGGTAGTACACAGATAGAGATGACAAAATAACAGCACGTGTCCTAATTTGGAGTTCGCTAGTGCATTTTTTTAGCAGTTCCTGTGCTACGAGGTTTATGTTCAGCTAACAGGGTAACTGCATACAAACTCCATTAAAGCTAACTAGCGTTAATCTCACCTTTAGTGACTTTTAGTTCATTGTTTTTATATTTCATGTAGTCCTGTCACTTTTGCCATTATTGTTCCTTTGCTCTGTGTGTGTGTATAAAGAGAAATAATTTGTTCTTTCTGATGGGACCTAACTCTTTTTACTACTAAGAAGACATTAGGGATGAAACTAACACAATGATAATCTGCTGGGATGGCTTAAATTTCTAGGCAGGATGAGATTTACAAACGGAGCTAATATTCAGCTGTTACGGCTAGAAAAAAACTGAGCGATTGTTCTCAATTTTTATGTAGCTATGAAATACTATTTCAGAAGAATATTTGCTGTGCATTAATTTCTAACTTCTCTAGATGATCTAATAATATGTTGTATCTCTCAACATACCTATGACTGGGAAGTATTTATGTACTAGGAGCCAAACAGCACATGATTTTGCTAAATCTGTCTGGGTTTTTTTAACCAGCCTTAATGTCTTTCTGTTAAGATCAAGGAAATTGTGCCTAATTGATAAGCAGCAGTGGTACGAATGTCAGATTGAGTTATGATGGGTAGCATGTGTTCCAGTTTTGTGTGATGGTTTTTTGTGTATTGCAGTTTTCTTCTGTAATGTATTATTTATTATTTTTATTATGTCATGTATTATGAAAAGGAACATACACATTTTCTTTTATAAAAAGTCTGTGACTGAGAAGCAAGGAAGAAGACAAAGTTTTGCCTTCAGAGGAAATAGTTCATTTTTACCTTGTAGTTATGTTAAAAAAAAAGTCTTATTTTCTAATCAGCTGTAATAAGGTTAAGGGCAATGAATTCATCCTGCATGTAACTGTGCAAGGGGCTGAAGCTGTTCTGTGGCTTCTTAACACAAGGACACAGATGAATTATGGTGGGTGAGCGAGGGAGAGATCTCATTCCACATCAGCTGCTCGGCAGTAACTACCTGTTTTTTCCCTGCAGTCAGTGTTGAGTAATTTATGATAGTTTATCCCCCTGGTGAAAGCAGGATGGCTCACCTCTTGTATTTACCACTCCTCTCACGTACAAGGAACATGTTTGCAAGTTTGTGACATGTTGAGTTACCGGTAGAGCTGGAGAGAGCCCTCTGGCTGGTGCTGGTCCATCTCTTGACCCTTTAAATCACTTCTGCTTCCAGGTACATTGATGTTTGCCCATTGATCTTCCCCTCAGCTTCCTCCTGCACTGCACAAAAATCCTTCTGGAGTTCTTACAGGTAATTATTGATCATGTCATTTCCTGCAAGGTGGTATGTTTAAGGTGCTTTAGGCAAAAACAAAGTACGCTTTATGTATTCAAGACTTACGAAATTCTATTAGTTTATGTTCTACTGTGGATGCTTCATAATGCAGAGCACAGAGCAAACTTGTCCCTTATCAGAACATTCCCAAATTAATTCTGTGTGATTTCAGTGTACTGAAGAGATTTGCTGGTTTTGTTTCAATTACCACAGTTCTTTACCTGTGGGAGTGCACATATGGATCTGTGCCCAAACTACATATATCAAGGCGTGCAAAAGTAACTTCCCAGGTTTTGAACTTGTGTTGGAGAACTGAAGGGACTTTTTCGTACGGGGTGCTACAGTAAAAGAAAACTTCAATTTCCAGCTTATCTTTATGATATAGAACAGTTGATTTTTGTTTATAAATTATCTTTTTTTCATAGGTTAGTTCTTTCTGAAAAGTTACGAGTATGTTACTAAGCCTTTACTCTTCTAATTTTTTTTCTTTTTAAAACAACTATTTTTTTTCTGACAAACTATATTGAAGTTTAAAAATTGGACAGTACTATTCTTCTATTTAATGCTACAGCAATTTTAATCTACTGGGCTGAAAACCCCGCTTAAGATACACAATTAATTGTATTATATAAAACACAAATTTCACTAAACATTGTCTTATTTGTTTGAAATGCAATAGATACAAATCTTGCAGAGAGAAAATTGGAACAAAAGAGAAATTCTAAAGGACCTTTTTTGGAGCCTTTTTTTTTCCTTTCTGGAAATATGGTGGACAGTTTTATAATAAAACATGCATGTTTTAAAAGCTGACTCATGCCTACATGATAATGAGCAAAAATAACCTGGAATTTATTAGCTTGAACATCCAATTTAATAAAATAAATAATAATTTAAAATTCCTTTATATTCTCCAAGCAGCGTAATTATAAAAACAATATTTCTTAAATTTTAATTAAGATTAAGGTGACTTTGTAATAACATAATAGTGCAAGAAGACGCTATGACATTGTTAATAAAAACATTTGCATGAGTACTGAGACTCTCTTGTATGGACTTTGAGAGAAAATTTATTTACCTCATTAAAAAGCCAAGAAATGTACATGTGTTAATCTATCTCCTGCCCCTTGTGAATGTGCATCTTTAATTTCCTCCTCTTCTTTTGCTGCCTATCATTTTTTAATAAGCACTGGTCGTTGGGTCTTAACAGAATTCAATAGTTTCTGTGTGCTTGAGGCATAAAGTTGAATCTGCTTATTGAATTTGGTGTGTGAGATGGGGTCCAAGGAAGTTTAAGAAATCTGAGTCAGGGTTGCCACGGTCCCATCGTCTGGGTGGCCTCGTGTTCCTTTTCTCTCCCTTGAACCACCCTGAATGCTTACGCTGTCAAGCCAGTTCAAGGCTTTAGAGTAAAACTAATGACTTATTTTGCTAGATTAATTTTGAAAGGAATCACCTTCCGGAGTCAGCTCTGGAGCACTGAAACCGTCATCAGTGAGCTTGAGTTGGGACAGATGCAGCACAACTCTCTGAACCCTTTTTAGATAAACCTTGCGACGCTCATGGTCTCGCAAACGTTCCTGTGATGGGGAATGGTCTGTAAATCCCAGCGTTGGACTCACAAACCATCAGACCCTTGTTCTAGGTCTTAGTCCTTTCATAGATCTGGGACCAAGTTAAGACATTTCAGCCTAAGGGGTGCAGAACTTGAGAAGCTACAACCAGTTGAGGTACAAAACGATGACTTGAGTATCTCTCAGTTTGGTGAATGACAGATGAGCTTTAGATTGATTAGGTTTATCTAATCAAGTTTCTGTGTATGATATTCCAGGAAGGCAAGTTAGTGGAGAATGTCTACCATGAAAATGCTGTCTGGATTTCTGAAATGTTTCTTTGGTTTTCATCATGTATTATATTTCTCTTTTCTCCCTTTTCCTGAAGAATTTTTTCTTCTCCATCTGTATTAAAAACTAGAATATTCAAGCACACTCAGAAATGTATTGATAGAGCTATATAATTAATTTCCAGTTTCCTCTATAATGCAGTGTTACATTTTCATTCTGCCTTTCCTTTATCCAGAACACATTACAAAACATGCAGTATGGATATGCTTTCCAGCCAGTTCTTTAAATCATAAAAGGTATTCTGGAATTCTTCCAGAAAAAGCATTATAGACTTTACACCTGTGTTAGGATTGCAATGCTTATCTGTACTGAGTTAGTCAAATACATCTACCACTGTAATAAGTAATCACCTGGAGATTAATATTCCACTGTACATATGTAATTAGTACATGAAGTATTAATCTTTTGACCGTGTGTGTATATACATGTATTTTATTTATCTCAATCACGAGATACTTAGATGCACGTAAAATAGGTGTGCATGTTAATGTACAAGTTTTCTTAAGCTTCATATTTGACCAGTGATGACGTACCTGACATACCCTGGAGACCTGAGATTGGGGAGGGATTCAGGAAGGGTTTCCATGGCAGGATGACTGGTCTGACAGGTTTCCTGTCCCCACACTCTGGAATGATGGGGTATGAGTATGCAACTGGGCTAAAGCCATTGGGTTACACTGTCCTCCACAATTTCAAGTTTGTTTTCTCTCACACGTGAGTATTCAAATTTCTTGACTATCCCTGTACCAGCCCAATTTTGCTGCAGTGTAGCTGCAAGTGCTGGAAGCCACACACTTTGTGAACTTTAACTGATTCACTTGCCTGCCTGTGGGAGACAATATTCACAGCAGGAGCGGTTCAATATACCCAGCTTATAGCTAGATGAAGTAGAGTATTTATGCCCCCTTCAAAGACAGACTACTTTACTCTGGACTGTGTATGCCTAAGCTCTCCTTATATTTTATATCTGGAAATCGGAACAAATCTTATATTGAACAAATCACACCTACGCTTTTCCTTTCCCCCCCTCCCCCCCTCCTACACAGAACCTCTTGTTTTCCAAAGTTTTTTTCTAGGTATTTTTAGTCAACATTACAGCAGAGTGGTTGTTCAGTAAATAACAGTGATTGTCAGTTTATGCTGGCATTCTTTTATGTGCATACACCCATAAAGATCCCTTGCTAGAATATCTTTCGTTTTCCAAAAGGCATGGTCCAGCGAGGTTGATTGATCAACCATGATAAATCCATCTCAGCAACAGTCTAAAATTTTAATACAGTAGTTCATAATGTTCTTGGAATGAAACTAAGAAATAAAAAACAGTGCTCATGGCACAAATCTTCAGCAGGCTTTTCATCTTTTTCAAAAAACTTTTTCATAGTCCCCTGCATTCTGCTCAGTTTCCAAGCACGTGAACCCCCACTGAATTAAGGATTCAACCCTTTTAGACAAAGTTCCATCAACCAAAAACATCTATGACAGGAATGTCTGATTATCTTCTTTCTTAGCCTTATCTTCACATCAATCTATATAACACAAACTATTTTGAATCCATCCTGAGTACAGCTAACAGTTCTTTGTGTAAAGTAGAATTTTGTAGCATTTCTTTCAATTCAGCTTTTAATGTTCCCTCTGTGATAATACATAATGGTAATAACCATGAAAACTATATCCATACTGTAAGAAATAATGTCTGTTGTCTTCACATATATGGTGCCCTGTTCTGTTCATATTTCAAGAGGTATTCTGTAGCTCTCTCAGGGAAAATGAGGATTTGTACCTATGCTATATTACTTTAAATATACTGCTTCTCTGCAGTCTTGAAGGTTAAGGCTTCAGCCTTCCTTCACTTTCTGGATTTTATTTTTTAGATGTTGCTGTTGGTCTGAGATGGAGGATGCTAAGTGTCAGCCTGAAGTGAAATTTTATGTCTGAGTTAAAAATACACGGATAAATCCAACTGGAATTGTCTCACATAATATAATATGCAGAAAAGGGTCTTTGTCATAGACAGACAATCTTCTTAGAGTGAGGTTAAAGTCAGCCAGCTTTTCCTTTTAATTTCTGTGTTGCGCTGAACTCTTCCCTGAAGGAGCAGGAGTGATGCCTTGAGGTCAAACAGGGGCAGCACAGATCTATAGTCTTTATATTTCCATTTATCTTTCTGGTTCTTCTCTAATAAAGGTTTCAGCTCTATTGCTTAGATTTTAGGGGCTTATAATGGGAGTTGTCTGCTGTGTTTTTAGTTTAGGGAAGGTCTTGCAGTAATTCTGTTATTTATGAGGAATGTGAAGGATACATGCTGATTGTGAATAAGTATTTTCAGTCTCTGGCTCATTCAGGAGGAACACTTCATTTTCCCGGTGTGTTATCATTACCCTCAACTCTATGTAGCCTTATGGATATGTGACAAAAGTTATTACACGAGAGTGATTTTGAACCATTGAAACACTGTGGAGGGCTCACTGGTTTTGGGGTTTTTTTTCCTTCTTTTTTTTCTTCTTCCCCGCTTTCCCCCACCAAATTTGCAGATGGTGCCACCATTGCTGTTACCAGCAGAGATACTGGTGTTCTAGGCATTGTAGAAATGAGCACCCAGTCTTCTAGGTTATGCTTGATATACAGTCCTGAAATGGTAATTGGACAAATGGTAAATAGTATTAAAATTCAGCGTTATTGATCAGCAGAAAAGTACAAAGTTCGTGTTTGTAGTTGTTAGTAAGGTGATAAGACTGTGGTAAATCAGGGCTTTCAGTGGAGCTCTTAATTACCTATATACAGTGTTTCTGAGCCCATAATGGAAAGCTGTTTGTTAGCTCTTGTCCTGACAAGGGGCAGGTCTTACACTGGGGTGAGTGGGGTTAGTCCCTATCAGGAATTTTTTATTTATTTATGAGTTTGAAGCCTTGAGTGCTCAATGGAGATGTTGTACGTGCTGTCCCCAACCTGGTACCGTCACACACCAGCTAAGGAGGTATAAACTGGAAGGTGAAGCATGTTGTTACACTGGTGCATCAGCCTTCAGCGGAAGCAGAGAGCTCTACTTAAAGACACGAAAGTTGCTGCTAGTTTTAACTACTGGAGGAGAGATTTTAGATACCTAACTTGCACGCCCTTTCAGCAGTTGTTGTGCAACTAGACATGAAAGTATCTCATATATGAATCTTAGTGTCTTGAAAAGGTTTAGCCTGACACCAAATTGTTTCTCACCATGTCAAATCTGGTTGATGTGTTCCCAGCACAGTAATGTCTGGAGAATTTCAGGGCTGCTCTCACTCAACCAGAAAGAAAAACTCTCAGGGATGATAGCAGTAGTTATGGACCCATAGTCTCTGTCTAAAATGAATTTGCGTTGGCCTTGGAGAACTGATCTAACTGATTTCTGTGTCTTCAAAACACCTACAGAAATGATTGCAGCAAACTATTTTGCTAATGAATTCAGTTTGTGGAGCACTTCTAACGATTTTCTATTAATTGAAGTCCATTATCTGATCAAAACCCCAGCAGTTTTGGGGTCAAATAATTCTAGTTGTCCCATGCAAAGTGAGACTTTCATAGTCTTATGTTTCATAACTTTGCACTGCACTTGCTAATTCTAAAATGCAGGAAGACTTGATAGTTTATGGGATTGGCAAGTTAAAAAAAAAAAGACCATTTCTTTCTGATACTTTTAAGATGTGACTCAAAAGCCCCTTCTTACTGGTCCAAAAGCTCTTACTGCCATCTGATCATGGTTGATGGATTATCAGCACAGTAAGGCAATGACTTCAGTCCTGTTCCTCCTAAGTCAGCATTTATATCACAAAATATATGGCTGGAGGCAGCTGGCACTGTTTCTGGTTGTTTATTTAGGGAGATGGGGAACTCAACTGGCAAAAGAATCAAGATGAGCTCTGTCTCTGCTCTCAATGTGTGAAAGATTTGAGCACATTTGACAAAGCTGGCATTGCTCTTCTCCATGTTACAGTGCTCTGTGCATTAAAATTGCAGTTCTGTAGCTCTTTCCATCTAATGAATTCAAGATACTTTGGAGATGTGAACAAACTGTGCCTTGCAGTCTGCCTGGGAGAAAGAATGGATGGTGTTTATCTCAAATTTCAAAAGATAAGGGAAAAAGCAACACAGTAGTTCAGAATCTCAAAACTGCTGAGTGCCTAACTTTCATTTCATTAATTAAAGTTTGGCAGCTGAATTTCACTGACTTGATCGTTGCAAAGAAAAGGTTCGTCGTAGATTTGTGAGGTTCTCTTGGGCTTTCTTTGCAAGAATCCCTTCCATATTAGCTCAGCAACCATGGAGCTGGTACTATGTGTAAAAATAGGAATAATGTAAAATAACTTTGAACATAGAACAATATTTCAGTTCAGAAATAGTGGAAATGGAGAAAATAAGGAAAAGTATATTTCAGAGATAAGAATGCCACATTCCAATTAGTGCAAGTTTGCAACTAATAAGCCAAGATATTGGAGTGAGAGACATTTCTATGAACAGTATCTGGCATGTGGCTTTGCAAAGCAATTAGTGTATAAAAATAAATAAGAGTTTGTCCATCCCTATCAAATCATCCTTTAATCGAACATAAAAATTGTTGCAATTTACATAAGCATACTATAAAACCCTACACTTGAATTAAGAGTCTTAATTACTCAGAGTATTCATCTTCCCGGAAATTTTTGCCGAAGTTCGCCAGTGTATTTTTTTATAAAGATCAGTCATCCCTATTAGCACAAAGAACACAGCACACCTTTAGTATCCATAGATCTGAGCACACTCATTAAGTGTGAGTGTGTGTTACAGACTGACTTTTCAGGCCATAAGAGCTGCTTTATTTGGTGCTCTGCTTCACCAGATTGATATTGTAGGTTCAAGACTCCGTACATATCTCTGAAGAATGCAGGCATCTTTAATCCAAAAAGTGGGGACAGACTGGAGGTGGGGGGAAGGAAGAGTAAAAAGGTGAATGATAATACTGTTGTTCAGCTATTTCATCTTCAAAATATTGGGGAGGTATTTTTCTTCACCATCTCTTCTGCATCCCGATGAAGTAAAAAGTGTCTTCTGTCCTTGAAGTTTTTCTCTCCTGTTAGAAAGGAGCTTTAAGTTTATGACTAGGAATTTTTTTAATTCATTATTTTTCATCTTCTGCTCCTTCACATAACCTGCTTTCTTTTGAAAAATCTTAGGTTGTTTGCCATATGTTTTTGTGAACTGTCCCTTTGCCAAATACTGTGATATTGATTAATGAACCGAACTTAATCCATTAAGTTCAACATGTACTGGAAACAGAAGTTGAAAAGGACAGTTTTACACAGATTAATCCCAGAGTGATTATTGGTTATAAAGTTTCTTTGCTTTATATTCATAAGAAGTTGGTTATTCTTTCTGTTGTTCAAGAATAAATATTTATGTTCACAGTTTGGCTAAATGTAACACAGCTTTTAACTGCCCTAAGACAATGTTTTCACAGTCATTCCATTAGCTATGTAAATCTTTCGTATTTAAAACTAATAATACTTATTTACATTACAAATGAGTCACTAATTTGATAATGCTTGATAACAAAAGTTACACTATATGATAATCATGTTTATCTTATATTAGCAAATACAGAATATCATTAGGAAAATCCAGAGTTTGTCTACTAAAATCCTTTCTCGTGTTTCCTTTACTGAATAGTTCTTCCAGTAAAAAAGGGTCTTTGTCTCATTGTAAAAAAGTTACGTGATTTGTTGTCTTGGTACCATCAATTTTAAGTATTAATTGTATAGTAAGTAGTTAAATATTGCATAAGGGCCAAGTTTGACAACTGTGTTATATATACAAACCTTCCATTGAAATCTGTGCTGTGTATGTGTTGTTGTCAGCAGGACTAAGGGCTGTTTGTGGTCACGAAAATTCAGACATATAACTTCTGTTGTGCAGGTATTGACTCACAGGCAGCCCAGTCCTTTCCTTGGTTCTGCACAGATGTAACTAACTTTCTGACATTCTGAATCTGGAATGTTTCTGCTGGTGATACATAAATGAAAAGGGACTTGAGTTCTCTCACTGCTTCATGAATTCTGCTCCATTCCTTGGAGTGAAAGGCAGTGAAAAAAAATATTGCAGTAACTTAGGTCATTGGTTTTGATGTTGAACCACACGCATAGCAGTTTTATTTAAAAAAAAAAAAAAAAAAAAGTAACACTGTTCAGACGAGTATGGTATGTTACAGCCTCAACAGTAGCTTTCCATGAGGTGTAATGGTCAACCAGACTTCAACTAGTCTACTAAGGAAAGCGAGTCTTAATGATTTGAGGGCTTGGACAAGACTCAAAATTGACAAATCCAGAAATCCCACAGGTTTATGAGCCTTCCTATTGGTATAAATTTATACTTAAAAGTAACAAGTTGCAGAGCATGAAATATATGGGTGTAATATTCATAGATACTCTTTTTTTCAGCCATCGTCCTGGCTCCTTAGGAGAGAAGATCCAGTAATTGAGCTGTGGCAAACTGAGCATTTTCAGTTGCATTGATCTCAGTTGATGGGTCCCCCTGATCCTGTCAGTGCCTCAGAGAGCAGCATGTCCCAGAGCACACCTGGATCCCAGGTAATTTTCTTGTTGCTCCTTGACACTTTTGGTGCTTTCCATGTCCTTCTACTTCTCATCAGGGTAAAATGTACTTTTCATTTTGCTGTGTTTTCTAAGCAAGAGAAAGCTTCAGGTTCAGTCTTTGTCGGATTCAGCTCAGCATAATTTAGAAATAGGATAAATCTCCAACCCTCCAATATCAGAGATCTTATTGGCTGTTTGCATTGCTTCCCTTCTTTCCTCTTTTGTTTCCTTACTGCACTACAATTAGTCAAATCCTCTTAATTTTCTATGAAATCTTGTTCTAAACCATGATTTTTATACCCTTTTCCTTTCTTTTTCTTTTATTTTTATTTTCTTTTTTTCCAGACAATAGGAAACTCTTTCAACTTGAATAAAAGAAAGGTAAAATGACTATTTGGCAAGTGTGCCGGCACTTACTTATTAAGTTGCATTTATCAAAGATTTTAGCGTTTTGACATGTACTGGTATTGTCCACATATATTTTTAATGACAAGTTGTGTAAAGCTGTGTCTGCTTTAATCTGATGTATTTTGGCAGTTCCTTAACTGGAAGACTCTTGCTACACCAGGTTTCCACAAAAGCATTTCCTTTCATTTTCTTCCTCAACGGACAAAAACATAAGGGTCTTTCCATTTTTAATGACAAACAGGGTTTCTATATTCAGGAAAAAACAAAACTTTTTGAAACTTGCGACAGTGCAGTACACATTTGTACACTCCTTCTGTATGCTGCCGTCACGTAGTTTTGAAAACCTTGTCACAATAAACTTGCATGTACTTGACATTAATGGTTGTTCCTCCATGAGAGGAATATCCTTTTACATGAAAGGGATTATTCCAAAAAGCAAACAAAAAATATGTGCTCTGAGAAAGAGGTAGGTATCGGCTCTGAAACTTGCTTTGCTTGTTGCCTCCTGTCAAGTGAGTGAACATTGACAGTACAACGTGTTCTGATTATTAACAATAAAATAAAATAAAGATAACAAAAGGAAGGCCGGATAAGTTCTTAAAGCTAGAAAACATAATTTTAAATGGCTCTTTCCAGCTACAGCTCCCCTGCCTCCCTATACTAATAAGGAAAAACTCAAATTAAGCCTGTGGTTGTTTAAGGTTTTTCAAGTTTGCTTTCCTTTTGCAAAGCATAACAGCTTGCATGGAAAATAATTGGAATATAGATTATAGCTACGAACAGAAACAATTAATTTAACATTTATTAAGTGAGAATGAAACGTAAAAAGTTTTGCAAATTAATGAAAACTATTCTATCTTCTGAAAATAAATCCTGTCAAAAACTTTGTTTGAATATTTATGATGATGATGACAGGTTTTTCACTCTTTTTCCCTTGGCAAAGGAATTAATTTTGAATTTAAATTTTCAGAATGATTCAAGGAAGTAGACCTCTGCATTTCTTTAACTTTTTAAAATTGAAACCATGAGAAAACAAGCTAAATCATTTTGCTCTTTCAACCCTGCCATTGTGTCTGTTCTGCTGAAATATTTACGAGCAAGATCTGTCACTCTCCTTGCCAAAACATTTTTAGCATTTGGGAAAAAAACCCCTACAACTTAGTATAGAATCATGTATGTGACGGTCGGAATCTCTAGCTGTGCAGATAAGCATGCAAGTTTCTCCCCAAATGCTGTGTGTGAATGCTCTGCTGAGCTGAGTTGTATTTCTGTAGCAAGTTACTTCCCTTGCTGCTAAGACATTCTTGACCTCAAACTTAGTCTAATTGAATGCACCAAGCTTGAGTGATTTTTGAACCTGCTCCAGTCCCTACTGAATTTGACAAGAATCTGTCCTAGCTGTGGGCCCAATAATGACTTTTTCTTTAATTAGTCCCGCATTGTAGAAGATACATCTTATCACACTCTACCTCTGCAGCTGGTACCCAGCCTTTTTCTGGGGCCATAATAGTTTCTGGTTGTATCGTTGGGAAAAAATGCTGTAGCTGCTTCCATAGCTATCTGGTTGCCTGATAAAACATACGTAGAATAACTTGCTGCTTTGATATTTTAGATGCTTGGTATCTGGAACAGTAGCAATTAGGTAGCAATTATGGCTACTGCCATAAGCATCAGGTAGATGTTGGAATAATTAATTGACTGTTATCTCCAAGCTGTTATTCAGAGTGACTCCATTTCACTTGTGGAAACATAGCGTTTTGTCTCCCAGTACGTCCAGAAACTGCTGGATCCAAAAATCTTTTTTCATTGTAATACAAACATTGTTGAGATGCACATTTCTTGGCTGTCAAAGATTACAAAAAGGGTATTGGCTGTGCCTGACAGACCTTCTGTGCCAGTCCAGAATCTCTGCCTAACTATTCAGGCATCTCAAGGGGAATTGACTGCTTCCCTAGAGGTGAACAGAACATTGTGTCCTTGCATCCAGGCTCCAGTTTTTATAACTTGCTTTTTGCTCCTGGAAACTGGATAAAAATCAAAATTAACAGATTTTTGCTTTGCTCAGTTGAGGCCAGCATGTGTCTTGAGTGCCAGTAGCTGATATCCTGTTCCACTGGAACTTTGTTCATTGTTGTTATACTCTCTCCTGTCTTCACAATGCCAGTAGAATGCTTTCCTGTGGCTGCAGACTAATCTGATCCTGTCGTGTTGCCTCCTCTACCCATGCCCATTTGCCACTCACTGACCAAAATACATGCAAAATGTGTGTTGAGGTTGAAGTGTCTTTTCTAGAAGTGTCAGTCTGAGATCTCTAAATGGTTGTCTCCCTGCAGACAACCCTAACTCCTCCTGCCATGCGTGGCATCTATCATCCACGCACCAATGCGTGGCTCCAAGGCTGCTCATTAATTCAGTTAACTTTGAACTCCAGAACTTTCCAAAGTAGGTAAGAACTGCCTGAATGAGACATGTAGTGTAAATTGGAGTATTCTGTGCTCTTTTGGTTATGCAAAGGGGATTGGTGTAGGGGTACAGAGCTCTTATTTATTGTACATGGACTCGAAAGGTTTTAGTGTTCCCCACTAGCCTGGCAGCCTGCTCTAGTGATGGGCTTCCTAATAATTTCGGGGCTGAAAGGGAGGAGGTGGCAAAAAGGATCTATGAAAGGAGCCATGATCTGTTTAAGCTGTGGAGGCCTTTGTTTACCTGTCACTCCAGTGTATCTCCAGTTCTAGACACAGCTTTCCACTTCTGTATCTTCTCTTATTCACTGATTCCCTAGAATCCTTAACGTGATATAATACTTCTGTACGTATTATACATGTACTTTGTCTTGCTTCTCATCTTGCTGGTGGTGTTCAGCTCTTCCTTCTGAGTCGTGGTAACCCATATTAATCTGCCTTGACAAGTAACTGTAGCAGTCAATCAAATTTGCCATCTGCCCATCTCAGAATGTCCATGTCAACTCATAGTTCACCTTTAGATGATTGTGGTTATTATTATAAATTACTCTTTGTAGTCTAATTTAATTGTTTCATCTCATATCAATCTCAGCTTCGCTCCGGTATCGCCTTTCTCCACCCAGTGACAGCATTCCTTGCGTCCATTAAATCAGTTTCTCATCTGAATGCTGAATTTGTTGGTTTGTAAATAACTGAAAAAAGCCTAGCTCTTTTTTTTTTTTATCTTCAGAAAACTTAGTGCAAGGATAATCTTGCATTTTTGCAAACCAGAAGAGACTTCAGAAAGGAGAGCTGTAGATGGGCCATAATATATAAAATCTGTCTTTTAGTTCTCATCCTCTTGTTGGTAGACAGGAAACGACAGGAAAGAGAAAATCAACTTCACATTAATTGCATCAGAATATCATTACTCATTTTACAGTGATACAAGTAAATATATCTATCAAAATGTCGTGTTTCTTTAGCACTGTAATTTTTATAACACATTTCTTAAGAAAAGAATTGCATGGGGAATTGCAGATATATTAGACTACAGGGTGGCAGCCTTGCCTGTAGGTACAGCAGTATGTACACAGGTTTACTTGAATGAAGTAGGAGACATCTGCTCGTCTTTTCAGTGTAGTCCTGACAGTTTGTTGACTCTGTACAGGACTCTGATCGCGGCAACACGCCATTTTCCAAGAAGCTTTTAGATTCAGGTTCTAGTGAAGACACTGTCAATTCAGTGTGTTAGTTACATCTATAAGAATCAATACTGTGGACAAGCTATATTTTTCAATTTATTTTTTTTTTCTTCAAAGACTAGGGTTGAAAAAAAATAAAGATTGTGGGGGCTTTTGTCCTCTCCCATTCCTTTTGGAAAAAAAAAAAAATAAAAAGAAATGTTTAAATTTTCCAGCTGATGCTCTATACTGTGATGTTTTATGTTAGGTTGCCTCAGCCATGTCAAATGATACAGACTTACATGATGTAATTATGTGACTTGCATTGAGTTATCTCAGTATGACATACCAGGCAGGCAAACCTGCTTTAAAAGACACACTTTCCTGGAAACTGCAGATAGTTTTCTGAGAGTGGAAAGCAGTTAGTAGTGGCTGCCCTAAAGTAACAACATCGGGCCTGACATTCTTCGGTATATTTATTATTGATTTGGTGGATGGGTTGGTGAACGTTGCTGATAACAGGAAATTATTTAGACTAAAGAAAACCTCACAGAAAAGCAGGGTTTCCTGAAGGATCAAGTCAAACTGTGTGACTAAATAACATGATGATAACATGATGGTGATAATATGTTGATAAAATGAAAAGTATAAGCTTAATACTTTAATGTTGAAGGTAAATAATCTGTTCCAACATGGCTTAACTTTTTAATGCATCAGTGGATGTAGAATTGAACAATACTTCTGAAATCTTACTGAAGGTGTAGCTCAATTTCCCTATGGATCCTGCTTCTGTTACCATTGAAATTAATGAATCGTCAGTGATGCCTCAAAATAAACCAAAACTGGAAATACTGTAAATCAAAAATCTTAGAGTGTGCTGAGCACGCTCTGGGAAGCTTCTTGATAATATTTTTTTCCAAACTCAAATTGATACGATTTTGCTGTGCAATTCCATGTCACTTGCTTCCATGTCATCAGCATTTACCTCAGAAAGGCTTTATACTCTGCTGCCATATTGTCACTACTCCAGAAAACAAAAGTAATGAGCTCTGACAAGAGGAACACTAGCTAAAATGAATAAAGATTTGTAACCTGTTGTTACCTTCAACATCCACTGGAATGCAGAATGATTTCTTCTTTGAGAAATGCTGTCCTCAGAGCATATTCTTCTAGATCATCTTGGTGAAAAAAGCCATCCTCTCCCCATTTGGTTTGTTTGGTGTGTCCAGTGTGGATGGAGTTTTGTTTGTTTGTTTATTTTGTCATAAAGTGCTGACCAAAAAATATTTTTTATATTTGCTCTCAGTAGGAAAATAGAACAGACAAGTAAGTGCTGGGTTGTAGCACAGCTGCTAACATTAAAAAATCCTGAACAACAGCAAATGTTTACACTCTTACATGTGATCTTTTAATAGTTCATTTTCAGACTTCCTCCTGGCCCTAGTTTGCTGTTGAACATCTATTTCAGCTGATTGTTTCTTTTATTTAATTCTTATTCCAGCTACCTGCACTCACACAGCTCCAGCTGTCATGGTTTCCAAGAGTCAGTGGAGAAAGATATTGCCCTCACACAGTTAAAGGAGAAAGCTTAGACCTTCTACAAACTTGGAAAAAAATTTTCTACACAACCATCTTCTAGATCTTTTTTACTTACGTACCTGCTAGTGGCTGTCAGGGCTTTGCAAGTCAAGCACATAAATATGACTCACTCTGTTTTGTTCTACCAACATTTTTGTTTTGGTCATTAACACAAGTAATTTGCTACACAAGAATGAAAATTTATTGTACTTTATTGTCTCTTTCATTTAGGAAGAAAGAATCCGAAATGGTGCTATCCATATACTGTTAGCAACAAAGAGGATGTCATTGATGGTAATGTTTTAAGTAAGTTCAAAATATTACTTACCATAATTATGTTAACTTTGCTGTTTTGATTGAAACAAGACAAAATGGAATAAAAGGATGGTTGAATTTCATCTGATCTTATTTTAGTAGAAGGTGAGAAAAATCAATGTAAGGAAGGCATAGAAAGGAAATGGAAAGTGTTGAAAGATAAATGAAGGTATTTCATCTAGCAGTGAATATACTATGACAGAAAAAAATGATCCAATGTAGATGAAAAATAAAGGGTCAGAAAGAGACATCTATAAGGTGTAAAATATCCGGACCAAAGGAGAAGTTGAAAGATTAAAGAATAAAGTCAGGTAAGTGTAAAAACACCCGATAAGAAATATAAAGGTGGAGAATGAAAAGAAAAGTGCTGGAGGTTAGGATAAATAAAATATGTTTGAAGTGCCTAAAGGAACAAGATGCTGTTGAAGGAGACTGTAAGGCACTGTAAAATCAGTTCAGAAGTGCCATTCATAAGAAACATGTACAGTAAAAATAATACATAAACCCAGTATATAGTAATCGCTTGAAAATAAAGCCTAGGTTTTATTTGGGTATGTGCAAATAGGAAAATTCATCTTTTGCTTTGTAAGCGCCTGAGTTCTTCCAGCTGCTAAGGTCGCTGGTATGAGATGTCTTGAATAAACTTTGACAAGGTTTTTAATTCACCCATTCGGCAGAATGACACTCCCAAAAGAAAGATTTGCAATGATGGAGGTGTTGCAGTTGGGAAGTAATTTTGTTTCACTTATAATTTGCAATGAGTGACTAGAATCAGATGTAAGAGGAAATAATTGCTGAATCAACTAAGGTGTAATCAGGTCCTTATATGTGAAACAATTTGTAGTGGTTAAAGGGGTTGCCACCTTTCATCTGACTGTGTTTTAAAGTTCATCTGCTTTGTTTTGCTCTGGAATGGATTGGAGCTGTTCATACGTGTGGTTACCGGGTCGGAACCAACAGACTGACTGTGTCTTTAACTGCTTCAACTGTTTTGTAAGCACATCTGTCTGTATTATGATGCAGTAGACATAATTAAGACATTAAAATACATGAAGATAGGTAGATAGGATAGCACAAAGGTGTCGGCTTCATATAGAAAGTGTTTTTAATGCTCTCTTTTTTCATTTTGAAAATTCCACCCTTTTAGTAATGTCTTGAAAAATATTTGGAAAATTAATCAGCAAAGTGCAGTTGTTCAGGTTTCTTTCTGTTGGTTTCAATAATCCAGGGAAAAATGTAGTAGCGAATGATACCTCATGAAATAGCCAGGATAGGACTTTATATTTTTTTCCAAAGAGAAATGGTTCTAACACAAAGATGCAATCCACCCAGTCAGACTGGATGTGAGACAGAGAACAGAAATTTCAGTAGGATATATGTACAGGGAGAGAGAGAGATTTTTCGACCTTCAAGTTCCACAGATTCAAGCAGATTGCTTGAAATTTCTCTATAAGTTTTTTGGAGCTTGTTAGCAAACTCAAATATAAAGATGTAGGCTGATTTCCTGGTGATGCTCAATGCTATTGCGTTTCAACAACTTAATTCAAGGAGTTCACCGAAACTGGGAGTCCAGCAATAGGGCTGAGACTTTAATGCAAGGAGCACGAGGCATTTTACCTTACAGAAGCAACTTCATAGATTCACATGATATAATATATAATAGCATATGACATGTCTGTGCTGCATTTGTTGTTGAAACGCATAATTTACTGCTTTTTTTGGCATAAAACTTGGTTGTAATCCATGTTGGCACAGTGCTTCTATTTTTTTATATAGTTAACTGTGTGAGTTGTTCAGAAAAAAAAAAAAGAAGAAAAGCTATGAAAGAGGATAATAAATGATATTTTGCAGTAATGAGGTAATCAGTTTGTTTTTTTTACAGGCTGCACATAAAGCATGTCAAAACTAACATATCTGGCAAAAAATATGTGGCAACAGACAAATTTTGTATCATATTTATTATAAAAAAAATGAAGTTCTCTTTGTAATTGAAATTTTTCATAACTTTTAGGGCTCAAATAGAATAATACCAGGAAGAGCTGGTAAGATCGCTAAGATTCCCCTTTTCTGATTGTGAATAAGAATATTGTATTAATACAGTTTTTAAGAGAAGTGGTGGGTTTTTTTATTTGTTTTTTTTTTATACAAAGTTGTCAGCATCAGATTTACTACTGTAGACTCTGTATGACATATAAGAGAAAGTAAATTAAGAGCAACTTTCATTTAAATGTAGAGATTTGAGGAAGGTTTTGAGTGTCATTGGTTTTGATTTCTCCTGTTATTTCTTATTAATGAAATTTCACTAGTTGGCACTGAATACAACTTTTCCTTAGATTGAGCAGGTTCATCAAAGTTCATTTCCTGCCTCTGAAACGTTTCAGGATAATACTACTCTATTTAGATTACACTAAAATTCATAGCTCGGACTAATAATTCTATTGAGAGAGATAAACTTAAGTCTTTTAAGGGGAGACAGAAGCCTGTCTTCCCTGCAGCCTGTACACAACTTCTCTCACCTATTCTGTCCATGAACGCAAATTTTAAATTTCACTGTCCCAGCGGGATGCCTGGAAGCCATATGTACTGCTATATGGAATAGCCGTTTGCTTTGGTGGTTTTCTTTTCACCTTGCCTTTCTTATATTCTACTTCTTAAATCACACTATCACAGACCAATCCTCTTGCTTCTCCTGTGAGTTTTCCATTACATTGCAGGAGCCAAGTTACTTGGTATAAATTGTGGGTAGAAAATGTGAGAAGATTTGATACAGTCCTCTCCATCTACATGGGATTTGCCATGTCACTCAGCAGAGACTATATATAGTATATTTTATTTACTCTTCTGTAGGACACAACTACTACATTGCTTATATCTCCACCCCTGCTTCAATAAAATTACAGGTGGTGGGAAAGATAATTCCCCAGAGTTCGGCTCACTCCTGTACAGTAACATGGACTGACTATGAAGTTTGTCTCTGGATTCACCAGGTCCAGGGATTTGGGTTGTGCACATTACTTTTTATATAACTTGCAGTGGGACTGAATCAGGGCTTAAATTCAAACTCGGGGGAAAAAAAAAAGTATGACTTAATGCTATAATTAAGATAGTAATGAAACCTAGGCACATTGTTGTGGTATGCACGGTTGCTTGATATATTAGTAGCTTCCTTTTGCTTTGAAATCAAATTCATTGTCCTCTGCTATCCCTGTTACGTGATCACTAGATAAGTCAGTTTGTTTTGATTAATGCTCTAAAGGAAATTAAAACATAATCACAGTCACAAACAGGAGTATCCAATCCAGCCAAGTAAGAAACACAAGAACACACTGAATAATATCTTCATACTTTTGTATTAACAGCTTCCAGAGTCCTGCCTTCACTTCAAATTATATTCTAAATCCCTTAAGTTCTTTTGGGGCTCCTTAATGCAGTAGAATTGGGTGTGTGGTGTAGAAAGTAGTAAGTTTCCAGTTCTCTGCAGCTATGATCTTCCATATTTCTTACGGGTCATTATGTAGCTGAAAGATTTTGAAGCTAATGACTCAGCTGTATGTGGCAAAGTGCCTACTCTGGAGAGTGATAATGAAGTGCAAAGGACAAGGGGAAAAAAATACAAATAGCCGAATGATTCTCTTTTCCATCCTGCAGGTGGCCTGAGGGCTCCTTGAAGTAGGTGAGGACTTTCCCTCCTTAGGAAGTACTGCAGAACTCCATGGTGTACGGCAAATAAATACATCTAAGGGACACCTGCAGCTTACAACAGTGAGGCAGCTGAAAAGCCATAGCTAAAGATCTCTGTACATTCAAATAAGCTCACTTGACTATAGTGGCTTTCTTCCCAATTCCCTGATTAGGTCATTTTTTAATCCAGTCTGCAGAATTTTACTGTAGCTCAGTCTAGAAAATCCTTTGGGAACGGGCAGTTGCTTCAGCACATGCTGTCCATTGAAAGTCCTTTACAGGCCACTGAAATGCAAGCACCAATATGCCCAGATTATTCTCACATGCCAAACTTAATTTGGTCATCTGAAGCAAAAAATTGAATTACTCTGTAAAATACCACTTCATAAATCATTAATAACCATATACTGGTAGGGAGATGTCCTAAATGGACTGGGAAACCATCAGTGAATACTTTCTTTTTTTTCCTTTTCTGTCAAGGAGGAGAGTGTGTGTCTGAGAGGAGTAAGAGGTTAAATAATCGGGGAGCATCAAGAACAGAGGGAAACAGGAATGTTCCTGATGTAAGAAATTACTAATTATACCTCATCGTGAAATGATCATTCATTCTACATTGTTAAATACTGAAATTTTGAGGGATAAATCTTTGAAAAAGAGCTACCTAAATATAACTGACGGTTGGGAGGCAACAGGTAGTCACCAGGTGCCCGAGTTTCCCTGGTGACTTGAGTTTATTGAATTTATTCACATTGTAATATTGGTAGTGTAGCATCCTCGCTATCCTTGTGTGCTTACAAATATGCAGGGGATCACAAAGCTTACTATGTTTGCACCAGTAACTTGAGAAATATGACATGCTTTAACTTAACTCTTGGTACTTCAGATTTAATGAAGGAGCACCATTTTTTTTTCGTACTGGACCACTGTTTGTGCAACTGATGTCACCTGCTATGTGTATTCTTTCTGTTTCTGTACATTATTAAAGAGAGATAGAAGAAATCCTATGTGATTTAGTCAATACATATTTGAAATACTTTAAAAAACTTGGCTTTACGTCTAGAATGCTGTCTATCTAACTTTATTGTGCTAGTCTTCGTGGCCAATGCAACCTTAAGGAACTGTTTTCTTACCTGCTTCTAGTGACTTCCTCTTACCTCCTTAAAATAATTAAGATAGTCTGTCACCCACCACCCCAATAAAAGTGAATTTCAACTCTTTGTACCTTAGCCAGTGGCTAAGTGACTTAATAAAACATTTTAGAGAAACTAGAAACTCTACTTTCCAATAAGCTACATGCATTCGGACCCCATTGCATTTACAGAAGTACCGGGACCTAATGTTAGTGATGTTTCTTCTCCACATGAGAGGAATGCTGTCACAGGTATAATGTGCTCCATGGATTTTTTTGATCCAGAATAACATTTTCCCTGTCTGGTTTGTTCCCAAATAAATCTGCTGTATCAGTGTGACTTCTATAAAATGGATTAAAATACCTACCTGAAATGTTTCTGCCAAATTCAGGCTACTCCTTGTTACTGCTCCACTGACCAGTCCCATTGAACAAACGATAAAAAGATTTCACTTTGGATCTGACATTTGCTATTTGTGAGTACAGAAATGCTCATCCCTAAGTGGGAGTCAAGAGTCGGTGCTGTATTTTTCTGTACCATGGAGTGTTAGCCAGCCTGTGCCCCACACAGCAGATGTGCTCAACAGCCGTGCTCATGGAAGCGGTGTCATATAGAAAAAGTCACAAGCAACTCTTTGATTTCACTTGAAATATCACAGCCTGGCAGAGCTGCTTTGCTAATTAGCGGTCCATAACTTTGTTATGGCAAGTTCATGAGGTGTCACCACTGGAAAACTCACTCTAGCAGAGACCTTCACTGGAAAAATTGAGTTAGATAACAGGCTGTTTTGGCTAAACAACTGGTAAATATTTCTAATACTTACTCAACTATATTAACGAATAACCTGGGCTTGTTTAATTCATTCACGTTGGAAAATTGATAAATGGTATTTTAGATACCTTTGTATGCCTGTGACTTGGACTGTAAAATTTTACCCTATAGTAACTCTACATACAGAACGTAATAATTTTTCATATTATTTCAATGTAAATGAGATTTATACCTCAACACAGCACTGCAGTATTTAATTAAAGATAGCTGTTGTGCAGTTACATGCATTGTTCAAAAAAGACAAACATAAACTAATTCCAGAGAGCTGCTGGCTCAGTGGATGCATTTTCTTGCAGGAAAGGATGAGAGCTTTGTCCACGATGTGTATTACACTACTTGAGTCTTAGAAGATGCTTGACCCAGACTCCCATGGCCAACAGGATTAAATTTTTGAAAATTTTTTGTACTTAGTGATAGCTTCAAGGAGAGTTCATCGTGGCTGCTGTAGCTGTCTGTATTTTCCTGGCTCTGAACCAAACTTTGAATCCAGCCTACATAGTGGTCTGTGACAGCCTCTTTTATAAGTATTTGCATAAAGAGGAGCAGCATGGACTACCTTCTACTTGGTCAGGAAGAGGTGCTACAGCTCTTTTAGTCTCTTTAGTCTCCCCTGGAAACAAACAAACTCGTAGTCTTCTGCATGACTCTGTGTGGTCTCATCATCCCGTTTATTTCCTCTCCTCCTTTTTCCCCTGTCCAAGGCTGCCGAACTTGTTTGCTTTTTTCATTGCAAGAACATTTCTAAGATTTCTGTTGTGTTGGTTTGCAGAGCAGCTGGCTTGCAGCCAGCAGACCATTTTCTGCCTTGTGCCTGTTAACTCCAGTAACCGGCTAAAGTTCCTGCGTAGAGAGAATCTGTCTTTTGCCAGGCCTGGTTTGTGTGCAGCCTGCAGTAAAGGAAAAAGAAAATTTCCAAGGCAATATAAACTGAAGGAAGATTGCAACCACATAGCATTAGAGTTTCTTTACTTCTATCTTCTTTATATACCAATACATTAGTCACTAATAGTAATCTTCTCAGTGCATTGAAAGGTGGGAAAGCAGCGAGTTGTGCAGCTGACAATGCTGCAGGTGTATTACTGGCAGCGGTGCAAAGCTTGGTCTTTGTCAGTATAGCAGTAACAAAATAACCATCCTGATTTTGACACAAAATTTAGCCCTGTAAAATTCCGCAAGTCCAAAATTTTGGATTTGATTTTAAAACCTTCATAGGGTCACAGGGACAGATTCTCCTTGCAGCTTCAAAATTATAAAAGGACTAACGATGCAGTAAACAACCTTGATTCTCACTCTCTCTCTCTTTCTCTCTTTGTACAACCTTTTAATGACTGTCATTGCTTTAGCTTCAAGAGGTTGTGTGATCTAATTAGGGCAAATTGAATAAGACTGCTTTTATGCTAAAGCGTGAGAAAGTTAATTGAAATCAATCCATGTTCAGTGAAAATGCTGGAGACATCACTGATAATTTAAAGCAATTAAAAGATGTTGTCCTGAAGCAAGGCAGAAACATTAAGTCTAAAAGCCTGTTAAAGAAAACTACCTAAAATATTTAAATGATATTATTCAGCCAAGATGGACTAGGGATAGCTGAAGCAATTAGAAATTGTAAAGCCTAAAATCAGTCATATGTAATCTTCTTTGAGCGGTCTCAAGCCATTTGTTTTTTGTAAAGCAATAGGTCTTTTTAAAAATCGAATTTGTGGCATTTTGTGAACAAAGGTGTGCTAATGGTAAGAGTGAGCACACTTGCAGATTTCCCATTCTTTTTTATGGGCCATTGTGATTTAAGAAAACAGTAAGCATTGAATTAAAATTCAAACCTGTTTTCCTGATACATTTAAAATGACTTGTTCATAGGATGCAAAAAATTTCATGTGATAGATGTGAATGTTAAAATCTAGTCTTTTGAACTTACTAAATTCCTAACTATAGCAGTGTAAAGAAGATGATGGTTTTCCTTTCTTAAGGCCCTGTATCCATCACAGTCTACCGCTGCAACTTGCTGAGGGGATGAGAATTCAGAGCCTCACAGTTCTGTGGCATCCTCATTTAGAAGTTTAGAAGAAATCAGATACAATGTAAAGAATGGAATCCAAAAAACGTGAAATGTTATCTGCACAAGGTCATGTTGTTGTTGTTTATATTTAGCCTCTGGAACAGACATAATGGAGTTGATCGTATTCCCTCCCAGCTCTAGCATGACTTGTGCTGTTCATTGAAGAAGTTTGATGGCCACGATACAATAGTAATACTGTACAGACATGAAATTGTATGAAAGATTAATTCAATAAAATATACCATAGGCACGGTATGAAGACAGCTAAAATTAATCTGCCAAATACCAGTAATTATCTTTTATGGTCTGTCACAGCTTGTAATTGCAGATTTGTATAAATCTTGGTCTTGGCAGATTCTTTCTTAGCCATAGTTAAACATATGTAGGTTTAGAAGGACTGATTCTGAGTCAATAGCACAATGGATGTGTCTTGCCAAGGGTTCTTAAGACAAGCATTTAGATAATTTTTTACTTGTTACATGTGTGTTCCAATCTCTGATTATCTATTTCTGGGTTCAGTCCTAGTTCGTGAGTATGGTTCATAGCACATCTGATGCTCGTGATCATCTACGAACCCCAAAGGGCTGCAGTTTCCCTCCCTGGAAGGGCATGGTGCATATCTGGTTGTCATCAAAGCACAAGAATCAGGTATGGCTAGCACGTGGCAGAAGCAAGGGTGGGTGTTGAGGAGTTTTCCTTCCCCATAGTGCACCCATAGGCAATGTGTTTGGGTCCCTCAGAAAAGGCAGGAAACACAGCATTTGGAAGACTTTGCACTATTGTGAAGAAATACAGCTTTGGGGTATATATTTGATAATTTCTATTAGATGTGTTGGCTGTGTTTGTATTGGAGAGATGTTGCATCTATTTATACAAGTGCCCTCGTGCAATAAAGAAAGCTTTCACTCAGTCCTGTTACAGTGAAAGATATTGCTAATGTTGATAGTATTGGTATTTTCTTTTCTCCTTCGTAGCACTTTACCTTGGAGTCTTGTGAAAGGTAAGAATCTTGGGTTGAAGTTACTCCTTTTTTTTTCCTTTTTTAAGAGAGTATACTCCCTTTCTTATGGCTGCATAAAAAAAACCCCAGCATTTGACACCTCAAGACTCTAAAACCAGAGCACATTTTATTATTTTCTAAAAAATTTCATATTTTTTTGTGTTTTGTTGCTTGAATTGTAAATGCTTTGACTATACTATGACAGTGAAAGATGCCTTTCATTACTTTATCTCCATTGGACTGGAGGTGGAAGGAATAGTGTTCTTAGTCAAGAATCTGAAGCAAGTTGTTTTTTTTAATATCATTTGCTGATCTTCCATGATCTGTGAGCTGCATTACAACAGAAAATTGTCCCAATTTTTTGGTCAGTCTTTATTGATCTTAAATGCTGAAGTTCCTTTCTTTGTTTTTAGACCGTAAAACAATATTCTCCTTCATAATATGAATGTTGTGTTAGCTCAGAGGATGTATCTGGTGTTGGTCTGTACTGTTGTGGTGCCTCCGGGTTCTACTGTGATTAACATTTCATGTGCAAAAAGACATGATCAAGGGTCAAAAAATATTTGCTGAACAGGGTAGAGAGAAGGTAGAAGAAAGTATGTATTTTACCCCAAGAAATGCATTGATTTGTTTGGGTCATTCAGGAATTATGAATAATGTCATGAAATGAAACTAGAAGGCATCTGTGGTTTCATGCCTTAATGATAAAACCTTTCTTTCTCTCACAAGGTTTCTGGGAAAAAAGTCCAGAAACCTGAAAAATCATCACTATCCACTTCTGATCATATAGCATCTTTTAAAATTCCTATGTTTTTAAATGTGCATCTTCTAGTAGCTCCAAAAACTAAAAAGCAAGCCCAAATTCTGTTTCTAGACCTAGTCTGAACATGGAAACTTAAGTAGCATTCTACAAGAGCCTTAGCTCACTTCTCTGCATGGAGTATCCTTTATGAATTTTATACAGCATTCAGTTAAGTTTCATTTTAGCTGAACTGGATTTTCCCTGTCACTTCCTGTTAGTTATATATATCACCTCTAACAAGTTTAGTTTTTATGCACTTTCATATTACACTACATACTCGCTATGAAAATGCCATGCCTTATTTCCTCTGCAAGATGGTTAATCAAAAATGACCCACAATTTCAAGCATGAATGCCTAACATCTCATTATTAACCGCTACCTGAGATGCTTTATAGCGTTCTAACCTCAGCTGGGATGTGGTGACAGGATTCAGGAGGCCACCAGTATTTTACAGTTTAGATAATCTTTTAACTATTCTTATTATTTGGTATGAAACAGTGGGGGGAAAGATATCCTGGTCTACATAGTTACTGTAGGGGCACACCCTTCTTATACTTTTAAGATTCAAATAAAGCACCTTGGCTTTGTTGTTGTTGTTTTCTTTAAATTTCCCTTGGCAGTACCTCTGGTTTGATTGGATAGGTTTATATTTTTACATATGTGAGTAGATTTTTGTATCAGTAGTGAAATTCTTGATCTATATGACCTTGGTCTAATTTGGAACCTTAAAAAATCAAGTAAGAGCCAGCCCAAAGAAAGGACTCCTGAGTTAATTCACTTTCCCTGCTGCTTGTCTTCTCAAGGGTTTCACTACAAGGGCACTTTCCAGTTAGTTCATGAATTTTTAAGACATCTTTCATCACTGACCTTTCACTTCAATTTGAAGAAAGTAGCAAGGTCTGGGCAAAATGGCATTGTTACTATTGCCTTTTAATTTGTCTCATTTCAACCAAACACAAATACCCAGCCTTTGTAATCGTGTGTATACAGCAAATCTTATTAGTCTGGGAAGAACTATTCTCCCCATTTTAATCTTTAAAAATGTAGTATTTATTTGTGAAATAAAGCTTGAAAAACGGGTTGGAAAAAATGACTAGAGCTGATAGTTATTTTTTTCCCATAGACCTGTTTCCTCAAAGTCTTTCAGGGATTGTTTCCTTTTTTGAAAGACTGTGCTTTTGAGATCCATTCATTTTTGGAAAAATGCAGATTACAGCTGGGTGCTGTCCAGCTAGTAACGATGCCCAGGGCATAACACTGGTCTTTCCTTAGTGTGCCTGCTGGTTGGACTCAAAACTAGAGCTTTTACAGGTTTTGCAGGACAACCTGTGGATGGAAATGTTTGTGAGAGCAAGGGCTTGGACTTCTGTGGCTCAGCAAACGTGGTGGCATTTCTGAGGGCTTTGCCAGGTAGAGCCAGGCATGAAGCACCCCCTGGGTTAGGTGCTTCACTCATTAAAAAAAAACATAAATTATACTTCCACTTAACAACAGAATGAGCTGAATCGATAAGAAGGTGGAAAAGTGTGATGAGTTTGCTTGTACTTTTCTGGTAGATAAGGGAGTGAGGAATGTTGCACAGATAAAACATAAAGCAAAAAAAAATGCATTGCCATTCCTGAGAGCTGCTAATTTCTTACCCTATTCCTTAGTACTGAGGTTTTGGAATACCGCTGTTTGTTTACTCAGGCTTCGGTGTACGTCATACTGTTGTGACAATAATCGTGTTCATTTAAAGGTCATACTAAATTATTGGGGTCTTAGCTCCATAATGGCTGATTCTAACAGTATTTCAAGATAGTGACATTGTTTAAAAATTGTAATACACTTATATTCTGTCAAGGAAGCACTTGTTTCTATATAATAAATAGTTTGGTTTTATGAAGATTTTTTTTTTCCTACAGATTCCTTCTTTTTCTGAATTTGCAGAAGAAATGCAAATTTTAAAATACTGAGTCATCATTTCTAGGTTGCAAAGTGGAATAGTTTGGTAATACACCCTGAGAAGCCTGTAATGCATAAATTTAAAAAAAAAAAAAAAGTTAAAAACAAATGGAATCTGATCTGGCTGTTGGTTATGATGCACTTAAAGAGTTTTGCTGCTGCGTTTGACATGTCCATATACCTTTGACAGGCAAAGTAAAGCTGCTTGGCTGAAATTCTGCTGAATTGTAGCTAAAGTTCATTTGATATTTTTATCTGGTTTGAGTGTGCAGGTCTGCCCCATTATGCTAAATGAACTACAGAAAAATCCTGCTGCTGATACCAGAATCTCCTTTTTGTTTATCTTCTTTTTGTTCCTTTAAAAATATTCTGTGTGCATTTTGAGCATTTTGCAATGCTTACTGCATTTTAAATGATACATAGTTTCTCTTTCACTTGTTGTCAATCAAGTACATTTTGACTCATTATTTATCCCTACTTAGTATGGTTTTTTGAATCTTCTGGGTCATACTATTAAAATAATACTGAAATAAATGTATCTGCACACAGCCCTTGGGATTTAAAACAGCTCCATAGCCATCAACACAAATCCTGAGAGAACAACCTTCCTACTCGGTGATCCAGCCATGGTCTGTCCTGTGGGCCTGCCTCAGGGAATTCTGAGGTCAGCTTTCTCTTAGGGCTACATGTAGAAAATGATGTGTTGGGGTTGATACAGGTGATACACGTTGAGGAAAATACTAAACAGAATGTCCTTATCCATTGTAATCTCATGTCCTCAAGTTTCAGAAGCCAAATCTCTAATTCTGTTCCACCATATACTGAATATTTTATTCCTGTTGAAAAGCAAACAATTTTTTCTCTTCATAAATAAGAGATTTGTTATGAGTTCCAATCCCTGTTTAAAGAGAGAAAAATGTGCCTTGGAAGTATTTTCAGATTGGACATGATTTTGAGTTTTGAGTCAGGATTTGATGCTGAATTTGCACTTTTCTGAAAGATGGGAGTCTGAGGGTTTTGGGATGGTGTGGGCTGCTCTGCAACATACAGGCAGTGCATCAGAGAACTCTTTTAAGATTCACTTTTTATTCATATGTTTTGGACTTTAGAACAGTATTACACTATTTTTCTTCCAAAGTGTATGATGTGAGGAGAGGAAAAAAAACCCAACAAAGTAATGTATGTGTGTTTCTTGTTTTTTTTTTTTTTTTTCTTTAATGTAGTGGAATCATGAAAGTTTGAAAGTTTCTAAGCCACTTAACCTGAATCTTACATTATTTTTGAAATGACTAATGAGAAGAAGAAGCAGGTTTGCTGGCTACCTAATTTTTTTAATTTGCTTTAAATATTGCTTCTGTTTCGCACTATACTGTTTACTCGCCTAGTGAATTTTCATGGGATTTCTATCTTTCACTACCTAATTTTTGCCTATTAGGTTTATAAAAGATAAAACCGTTCTCTGTGTAAGTCTTTTGGGGAAAAACTACATGAAAGTGGTAGTATATGCTGAACCTAGCAGTTCTAAGTACTTGCTGCAAAAATGATACATAAAGTATTTCATGATAATGTTAATCACATGGTTTATGTTGTTTACCTTTTTGCTCATCAAACCTCTTACCATGAAAACAAAGCCACGCATAGCTGAAAAAAAATAGTAACTGGAATTATTGCACTTTAAAAGTTGTTTGACTTATATCAAAGACTAAAAAGCCACTTATCTGTTTAAATAAAATGACAAGAAGGTGTTTGATTGTCGGAGATGACATATGGGAGAAAAATAATTTGAAACATTGTTTTAGAGTGATTTTAAAACTTAGTCTTTTTTTCACTTGACATAAATTCTAGTTGACTTAAATGTGCTGCTTTGCACACCAGGCTGTGCGTGAGCATTCCGAAGGATAATTGATTGATGGTGCATGTGTCGCTTTGGCAGATCATTATGCATAGTCTTTCAGTCCCTCTCGGACTGACACAAGGATGCCAATTTTATATATACAATTAGCTTGCTCTTTTCTCCTGGGATCAATCTCTTCCAGTGATACTGAGAATTTTGATTTGTTTATATGTTATGAAGTGGCTCTTTTCCAGTTCATGGTCACCTTTTGCCAGTAGTTTAGTAATAGTGCGTGATCTATACTTTGTTTAGAGGTGTCTTTCCACAGTATCTCAGTAATAACTCAGAAATGAAAACTAAGCCTTGCTCTGATTTCTCCTGGAACTTATTAATGAACAAAGTGATTATGTTTTCTTGTGAAATCTTTAAGTAACTTACACATTCAAATCTGTTACACACTGGTCAAACTAACAAAGCCTGAAAGGCAGGCGGCTCCTTTAATATGAAGAATTCAATCAGCTTATCCTTGCTTTCTAAAGGAGAAAAATCTCAAGTCACTCTTCTCTAGATTAGCAAAAGGCCTTTTGCTATCAGTTTGTATTGCTTTAGAGTTCATTCCTAACAAGCTTTTGTCCTTGTATAGCTACTAGCTGTCAGAAACCATTTCTGTAGCTTGTGAATTTAATCAATTCAGTGTGTCTGCCGAAAGTAATAAAACATTGTTGAAATTCTGTTTTAAGGAAGTTAATGCACTAACTGCTGCCCGTGTAACTGCAGACAGCTAAACTGTAAGATATGGACCCTATTTTGCAAAGCTTTTAAAAAAAAATTGCACTGATATCCTTGGTTGCACTTTAACTTATAGATTAATAGACCTTTAAATTTGAAACCAGCTCATCACCTTGTATTAAATGAAAGAAGGTTATTTTAGACAGTTTTTAACAAAGGGTCAAGATAATTGTAAAGGTAGATAAATTCAGGATGGAACAGAAGAAAATTTTGAAACTTAGACTCATGGAGTGCCCAAGGTCTCCATCCCTGGGATTTCCTGTTCTACCATCCTGTTCAGCTCCTGGGCAGCAAAGTTCAGTGACCTAAAGAGATGTCAGCTCATTTGTTTTTGAGTTGGTAAATATGAGTGGTATTACTCAACAGCCTTATTTACCCAGGCTGGGAATGCCAAAAGGGGAATTCTGGTAAACTCCAAGGCAAGAGGAAATTTTGAAGTACTTTACCTTTAAGCTCATGCCAAAGATAGAAGGGTATCTCCAAAAGGCACTGATTGTTAACAATATTTGATTCTGAGAACCAATGATGAAACAAATGGGTACTCTCTGGGAAGGAAGTACTGACCAAACAGCAGTAACGTAACCCGAAAGCTTGCAGGAACTGTTTATAGCATTTTTCTGGCAATGGGTTGAAAAAGCTTTGGGACTGAAAGGATTTTGTTCAGGAGGTGTGAAAATAAATCATTGAAGCAGTGTCCAGCAAGGTATGTTGCCCTTCACACCAGTGCTCACACTGCAAATATCAACAGTATCAGTGGGAAGAGAAGAAGTAGAGGCTACAATACAAAAGGAATGCAAATATGGGCAATGGAAAGCCATCCACTACAAAGTGCAAGTGGCAATCAATAACTTCTTAACTAGGCAATGGAGAGAAAATAACTCCACATAGTGTGTTGTCAGAGGCTGGAGGACCTAAGGCACTTTGAGAAAGCGAGAACAGTTGCAGCGTGGTAGAGATTTGTGAATAATGAGACAGGGCATTTAAAACCTCTGTGAGATGAATTTCTGAAAGAGCACAGAAAATAAGAACTGTGGGAGATAGAGCCAAGAGATCAGGTTCCACCTGCCTTCATCTCCGAATACCTGGAGTGCAAGGTCAGGAGAAGGGGCAGAAGCCCTTGGTGTCATTTCAAACCTTTTAGATGAGCGCCTTAAGAGTAGTGCCTGGAATGGAAACAGAAAGCAGACAGAGTAAGGAGTGCTGAGAAACTGCACTTACCGCAGCCAGGTTTCTCACTTCTTGATGGTTTTTAGGGGCTTTTTTTTCTCATTTTTTTCAAAACATGATGGGGAGGTTGTCAGATAACATGACCTTGTGTCACCAATATAGAGCAGATGCGTAGCCCTGCTTACACTTTGTCATGTCACTGCCATTAGTATGAACAATGTCCACTTGCATGTAAAGAAGAGCTTTGCTGAAGCTCAGTCTGAGTAACATGTAGATGAATTAATCTGTAAAATGCAGGTGGACAGTAAAGTGTATGAAAAAGTCTAGAATTAACTAGCACAAATTTTCCTTTGGTTGAAGGCATCTATCTACTCTTGGTCAGCTCAGCCCACAGCCCAGGAGTATTTCTGTAGTCATCATTGATTCTTGGATTCAGAAGTACCTGTGGTTTAATGCTCTGTAGCGTACGTTGTGTCTTTGTAGGCCCTGTGCTGTCCCTGCCTCTGAGGCACAACACAAACACTGAGGTCCCCGTGACTTCCCACTCTCATTACGGGGATGTGCTGTACAGGCTTCTCTGAAATTTTAGTTTTTAACCACTGTCAGGTTTGTAATCCACCTTTTTTTTGACCTGATGGGGCCCTCAGAATGGCTGTAGGGCATTTTTATCTCAAAGCCAGACCTTTTTTATATTTTGACCAAGACAGTGAGTTACAGCACTGGTCTGGAGCCCACTTCCTGGTCCCTGAGAGAGGCTCTTGCTTACACTTGTTGCCGTAGCAACCAGGGCCAGCTGACTTAGCGGTGTACCTCATGGAGGTGTCACACCTGTGGGGAGGTGTAGGCAGGTCGGGTGACCCAAACGGAACAGTAGAGTGTTTGTTCCATCCCATCTGTGATGCTTAGTGAAAAAGCTGATGGATCAAAGGGGGCAGGTTGGCCCTTCTTCAATGGCTGCTTCTTCAATGGCTCTCTTTCTTCAGTGACTGATGTCTGAAGAGGACCCTGTCAGTTTGTATACCTTTGATCCCAAACCTGTCAATTTGTATACCTTTGATCAAATTCCTGAAAGTAGATCCAGAACCCAGTTCCGATTTGTCAGAGTCGAGTCTGTAACTTCCCTGGTGCCTGATGGTGACGTCTCCCTGGGAGCTTGAGGTTTTATATGTATTTGTATATATTGCATCTATTTCATTATTTCCTTTTTTATTTTATTACTGATATTTCATTAAAGTACTTTATTTTTTTCTAAACTCGTAACTCTCTTTATCTTTCTGGTGGGGGAGAGATGAGGGAGAGCATCAGTTGTCTTGTCATTGGCCAACCTGGCCCAAACCTCAACACTGACCAAGACAGAAAGTGAATTACAGCAGGCTGTAAGGACTTGTGCAATTCTTACCTTTTTTTCTATTTTCTTGATCTTTGCTTTATTAAACACAATATAGAAAACAAAACAAAGATCCTTCATGCAGAATGAAAACATAGCACTATATAAGGGCCACCTCCTAATCAGAGAATGAGAGAATAAACAATTTTGGCATGCTGTTTAATGCAGAGAGCACAGGCAGAGGTGAAAGTGAGGAAATCGGTATGAAGATGGTTTCAAATAGAATCTTACTGTTTTCCTTTCTTTGTGTTCCAGGTTTTCATCACAGAAAACAGAGCTGAAAGGGGATCAAGGATCATTGCACTTTCACAAAACAGGATCGACCTATTGCTACATAAAGCTGGGAAGGAGCCTGCAGTTGGACGAGTCTTGGGTATGTTGAAATGCATAGTTAAAAAGTAGTGTTGCCTGTGGTCTTAGAAGTTATTGAGGCTGCAGTTCTCTGGAGTTCTCAGCTTGAAGCCTTTCACTAAAACATTTAGAAAATAGCATAAAACAAGTAAACAGAAGAAATTGATTTTTTTTTTCTGCACACAAATACTGGGTTTAAAGTAAGTCTAGGTATAGACTGGTGTATTGCCCTCTGAATGTATTGCCTATAACTTAGCCAATTGATCTTTTGTCTTCGTCTATGATTTATATGATATACAGTCATTTCAAATAGGATAGTTGTATGTTTGTGGCTTTTTAGCTCTAAGGTACATTATACTATACGTTGCTTTTTATCCAACTTTTTATTTGGCTCACCTACACATTAATAAGATCTGAAAATGTGCTAAATTTTTAAGAAACTTTATTTTCCTTTATGTTGTGATCATTCAAACTGAAACTAATAGCTAGGTGAGTTCCAGCTGAATTCTTTATGAACTCTTCTTGACCTACGCTATAGCGTGTCGGCTTTCTCTGTGGCTGACATTATGTATGGCTTGATTAGTATCCATCACATATTGGGATATTTCTTTGCTCTCTCTTAGGATGGTGACATAATCGTTCTTATTGCTTTTTGACATGGGCAGTGGGTGTGTGTGCATGGGCTTTTGGACGTCTTGCATAGAAAATGCTGCAGCTCTAAACTATGCTTTTTTTCCTTTCAAAAACAAAGACACTCTAGATACAGTAGTCAGTCCTGAAGATGAAGGAATAAATTATGAATCCCCCTCAGACAGTAATATGGCCTAATTAAGCCAAGCTAAAGATCACATAATTAGATTCATGTCATAGAATAGTTTGGGTTGGAAAGGTGGTGGTGGTGTGGCTGACATAGCCAGCGCAGACTGTGCTGCATCTGAGTTTCGCTGTGCTTCGATACAATCACTGAGTCATAGACTGTTTTGGGCCAGAAGGATCATTTAAAGATCACCTAGTCCAACCCCCTGCAACAAACAGGACTTGGGACTCTGGCATGCATCTCGTCAAGTCCCATAGACTTCTGTATGCTCAGGTTCCCAAAGGCAGTTTCTCAGGGGATCGTATTGACTAACTCCTTGAAGAGCTGGAAGTTTGTTTTCCTAAAATTCTGGTTCTGACTTTACTCTTCACCTGCCACATACCCCTCAGGAGTATGAACTGCGCAGTGTATGATTGCTGCCTCCAGTCTTGATGTCACTGATGAGCTCACTTGTGTTGGTGACCATCAGGTCCAATATCGCATCCCCTCCAGTGTGGCTGTCTATTCCTGGCTTAAGAAGTTATCCTCAGTGCACTCCAGGAGTCTGCTGGATTACCTACAGCTCACCTTGCTACTTCTGCAGCAGATGTTGCGGTAGTTCAAGTCCCCCAGCAGGACAAGAGCCCGTGAGTGTGATGACTCCTGCAGCTGGAATACGAAAGCTTCATCAATCGGCTCCCCAACCACAAGGTTCCCTTCATTGCCTCTCTATCTGTTTCTTACCCATAAGCTTTCAGCCTGCTCATGGCTGTTCTTCAGAGAGTGCTTCACACAGGGAGGCAGCAGATTTCCCTAAAGGGAGCATCTGTTGATCACGCTGGGCCCTCTGTTCCCCTCAGAAGGGAGTAGGACACAAGTATTACCCATCTTTTCTTCCTTGCGGATGTGGTTGTGATACAGGGGGTAGGCCTTTCTGACCTTGGCATATCTGGAATGAAGGAAGGGAGATAGTGATATAAGTGAATTCATTCAGTTCAGACTGTGATAAAGTTACTGTAAGCTTGAGAATTCTGAAAGGTCATGGTTTCAAGTCCCTGGAAATAGTTCTCTTTAAAGAGGCCTTGATGTGGGAAGCCTAAAAATCAAATGTACTGAGATAGTGAGTAGTTTTGGAAGACATTGGCAGTTATTCTCCCATCTTGATCTTTAGACTCTGCAGAATCTTTCTCTTTGCTGTCCCATCCATTGTTTACAGGAGTCATTACTGCCAAATGCTTTCTAATGTAGCTAAATGAGCAGCTCCAAATGATTTATGTGAAGGTTTCATGGCAAGTGTTGGGAAGGAGCCAAACTTCACAAAAGAGCTGAGGACCCAAAAATTTTTGTTTAGACTTCTGAATAAATGACCAGATTTGGAAGAGGGCATGGTGCCAGCTTTCCTCTGTGCCAGCTCCTCTTAATTCTTTTCAGATAAAACTACTGCTTCCAGAGAGCTTTCATATATTTTGGATAGGTACATAAATTGCAGTGTACGTTTTTAAAAGTCTTGCTCTAAGAAAAATGAAGACAAAACCACAGAGGAGGTTACGACATAAAGAAAAAGAAAACAGGAAGCAGAAAATACTCTAAAAGAAATATCTGACAGATAGTGCAGTCTTCTAGCATTGTAAATTTGCGGAGTTTTTTTCCCTTAGTGCTGTCCAAGTGCCAGGTCAGTGCTAATGCTAATCAAAAATATTCCCCAGAAATTGTTTGTCAAAGTTTTATCTGTAATCTGCCTTTAATTCAACAGAGTGAGGAGCTGAATTTAGAGCATTTCAAAATGGCCATAAAATATCAAGAATTTTGAAACCAGTAATGAAATGTCCAACATATGAAATGCTCTTGAGGAATTATTATAGGTTGTTATTTTACCAGGTTTGAATAGCTAAGCAAGCCGTTATCTTCTGCAACTGCACGTGTTGGAATTGTGTGCGTAATAGGTTTGTGAGAAAGGATGTGGTGTTGTGGAGAGTAATACACAATATTGTTGTTTACTTCTTGTTTAAATTTGATACTAAACCTCTAAGGACACCAAGGCCTTTTTAACTTGAGTAATACTTGTTTAGTTTAAACCATTTTTTCCCACTGAAAACAGTTCCTGTAGCAAGGTGTTTATGTGGGTTCCATTCTAATGCCGAGAATAGCCACAGAGAAAAAATTATCTGCATTTGGAGAAACACATGTTCCTTTGCCCTCCTTAAGAGTTTGGAGAAAAAAACTAGCCATAGAATTAAGGAAGAAAATTATAATTTTAGCAGTTCTTTATGATGGTTCTGTTTATTTCCTTCCACTCTTGTTGTGTGCCTAAGTGTAATTCTGTCTAGTCAGGAGCTACAGCTTGATAATGAAGCTGTCAGCTGGGGAAGCTTAACTTGCTTTTAATTTCCTTTTTAGCCTGTGGTACCCCCACCTGAGTGCGAAGGAGATTGGGAAAGTTCTGGCTGTTATCTTCCTTTAGCACGTCACTAGCGCAAATAACAGCAGCCAAACGTAGACACAGACCTTGTTCCAAGTAGTCTTTTGCAAACATGTGGTGGAACAGGATATTGTATAATATATCTTACAGGAAAATCCCTGATCTCAGGAGATATGTGGGCATCTTGGAGATTGCATGAATAGAGATGGTTTCAAACGGGGAACATTCTCATTCTTCTCACCATGTGCTGAGGCTGGTAACCTCTGATCTTCTGCTTGGCTGTTACTGCTTCCTTTCATAGATTTTAGGAGAGATTGCTTTATTACATTTAACATTCAGTCTCTGGCTGCCTAGCAATATAGGACAGATCAAGTCATCCAAGAAGACCAGGCAAGATAAATTAGTTGCTTAATCTGCACATCAGGAACTGCAGACAGACTAATTTTAAAAAGGACATTTTGATAAAGTAAAATAGTACTGTGCACATATTAGTAATTGCCGGTTCCACAAAATTATTAATGATGGATGAGCTCTGGGCTTTGAATCCTCGTTTAAATTAATGTTTGAAAGGTACTCCATGAAATATAGACAACAAAAGTCATTAGAAAACTTGTCACATCATTTTCAATATTAAAACATTTGTAATTGATATTATTTTTCTCTATCCATAACCCTAACTGTCCTATATAAAAACAAATATAAACCAACAAAACACATAATACAGATAGTAGAAGACAAACCTTCTGTGTGTATTTCTTGTCATTTTGAATTTTAATATCTGTACAGATGATAGACTGCGACATTTTTGCTTACTTTGTATTTCACTGTTTTGTACACCTTTCCCATACATTCATTATGTGTATGTGTATATATTCTTAGTGATGTTACTGATTTTAAAATCTTCCCAAAACTACCTCGAAAAGTCTTCAAATGGGAGTGAAATGCTGAGGAAATACTGGCTGTCTACACAGTTGTTGTGCACGTTCTTTTCCCTCTCTCATAAACAGTTTTTATTCTTTGCATCTCATGTATACATTACTGACAACTGTAACTTGCAAAGGGCAAAAAGTTATTGGGGAGCATTCTTCAGAGCTTTTGCATGTTACATCTGTCAGTTTGAATGAATATAAATACATGTGTGAATTTTTAAGTGAAATAAACAATTGAAAAGAGTAATATGAAAGGATGTCCTTGTAAATGTTTTAGCTCATAATATAAACTTCATTTCATAACAGATACTCCTCTGTAATGATCCTCTTTTTGTATCACTCTAGTACTTCTAAATTTGCACCAGATTTGTGGGTGCAAGAACAGCAGAGGCTGGATCCAGCCATTAATCTCATAAAAAAATCATTGTCCTGTCCTATTTTAACTGACTGCCAGTGGCCCTTGATTAATATTGATACCCAGGGGCAACATTTGTTTCCTTTTAGGACAGAAACAAAATTCAGTTTTACAAGAGACAGTATCTGTTTGCATCTTCTGTAGATGCATGAAGATGCTGTAGATATTTCGGTACCCTAAGGACATCTTTATATAATGATTGCTCTTGGGCAGAAGCAATTTAAAAATCCCACTGCATACACTTGATATTTAGTATAATAAATGAGGGCAAATGCAAAAGAATTGTAATAAATAAGCTAAACACTGGAGAGTACTGGATCTAGAATACAATTAGTAGAGGTGCAGTTGTCATGGAAAATGTTTGTATTTATAAATTATAGATATGCTTTGTTCTTTTTACAAATCTTTGGAGCAAGTTTGTCTTGAAACCTGCAGTCCTAATTATGCAGATTGCCTGTTCTCACTTGGATTTTTGCCATCCTAAGTAAATAAATACTTTAAATATTTTTAACTTAATATCTAAGAACAAAAGAAGAACAATAGGAAATGGTCTCAACATCTTTTTCCAGGACACTGTATATGAAGTGTCAACATAAGGCTTGGAGTCTGCAAGAATTAAACCCCTCCCTCATCTTTAGCCATTGTTTGTATGGTCAGCTCCACAGTTCCTCAGCATGAGTTTTTGTTTTCCTTTTTGCATTCCACATTTTACAGCTCTGCATTCTGCTTCTCACAAATTTTCCAAGCTTTCTTTCTCTCCTGGTAACCTTGCCTTAAGATGGTGAATAGTTTTACGGTCACATTTTGTTTGGTTTTTTTTTAACTCCACACACATGTTCTGTGAAGTTTGATTTGCAGTAGTGTTGGGCAGTGAAGGATGCCCATGGGGATTCATTACAGCCCTTGTGTGAGTTGGATATTTAACCTCCATTATCTCATAAGTTGTTTAGGCACCTAATTCACTGATGAGCTTCAGGGAATTGGACAGAGGTCTGTCTGTGCTACACTTGGGTAACCCCAACACTCGATCTATCATCTTCTGTCATCACAACATGGCAGATTTTGTTCATAAGTGTTGAATAGATCTTACTCCCAGGAGAAAATATTAAATGTACAGTTGCGGAGTCAGGATGAGAAATCTCCCATATGAGCATAGTTGGATAACCTTTAGTCTTTCCATGAATATAAAACCTGAGATGAAGATCTACAGCTCATTTCAGTACACCAATGCTAGGCTGTGTCAGGAGAAAGTACGTTTTTTTTTTATCAGGACAGTATGTTGAACATCATTCTACTATTGACTGAGTTTTAACAGCAATTTTTCATATTCTTTAGAAAGAAAACAGACAACTTTAAAAGCAAGAAATTTTTTCTTTAAACTTAAACAGTGGAAGGAGGAAGTTGTGTTAATAAGGAGACAGCACATTGCAAATTAATGTAAATCTTACAGTTTCTCAGTAGAGTCTTAGAATTTTAGTACTTTTGAATTTTTTTGTATCCAGTTACGCTGAGATTCCCTGGAACATTGAATGCAGTGCATCATTTATGTGTTTTTAGCCATAATGTTTCTGAGCAGATTAGATTTTTTCTTGTGACTACACCAGTTCAGGTGAAAATACCAACATTTACAGGGAGGATGATATGAGCCATGATGTTTTACAGGAACTTAGATTTACATATGAAGAAATACTGAAGTCATAAACCAGAATAAGGTAATTATTAATTTAAGGCTGGTTCAATTTTTAAAATAGAATCTGCTCTTCAGAATAAGAAGCTCTTTGCTATGGGTCACAGGCAAAACACAGTGGTTTTTTCACTAACCCTCCTCGATAACAGCTTTTAAAGTGGAAGAGGGTATATTCAGATTGGGTATAAGGAAGGAAGTTTTATACTGTGCAGGTGGTGAGACCCTGGCCCAAGTTGTCCAGGGAAGGTGTGGTTGCCCCCTCATTGGAAGTGTTAAAGACCAGGTTGGGTGGGGCTTTGAGCAACCAGATATAATGAAAGATGTCCCTGCGCATGGGAGGGGGGTTTGGACAGGGGTGAACAGGAGAGGTCCCTTCAAACCCAAAACATTCTCTGATACTATGATTTTTTAAAATATAACGTCTCTAAGAGATGAATATACCTCCTTCGAGAGCATTATCTGTGGATAATGGCTGTTGTTTTAAATGGCTTAAGGCTGTTACAGCTATTTTAAATTCTTTGCTTTTTTGGACAGTGAGGTCTGGGCGAAACTGATTTGTGAAGCTTGTGCGTCCCTTGTAGCTTAGTGAGAAAAAAGAAGATAAAGCGGCATTCTATTTCTTGCTGCTTTGCCATTCTTTCAGAAAGTCATGCCATTAAGTATGGTCTACTGGACAGGAGACTATCAAGCTATTCATTAAATGTGCCATTTTACTCAGTAAACTTGAAGAAGCTGCTGATCCTTTGTTCCATTTTTTCAGTGCTAAACTGGAGAATATGATTCTGCTCTAGCTGACATGTAGTAGAAAGTCCAGCCTTAACTAATCTGGGTTAAATGTTTAAAAGAGCTCAATGTGCAATGATTTGTGTTATGGCCATTGTGGTGGTTCTCAGGTGTCCTCAGCACCCTGTTGTTTCCACTAACATTTGTTGGGACTGGGTTTGCTACTTTTTTGGAGGGGGTAGGGGAAGATTGGCCATTTCTCCCATCTTCTTACAATGTTTGTAAGATCTGGAATGCTATTCCAGATTCTGGATCAAAGGTGCTGTTGAAGTGTGATTGTATGTCCATCTTCAGAACAACGTAATATCCTTACTGGTGGCATTTCCAGGTCCCAGTGGACCATTCCTTGATTGGTGACAGCCAGGGAGCGATTAACTGCGTGGTGGAAAGACATTGTCAGTTGATTAATCAGCTTGCATTGGAAGTGTTGCTTCTCCCAAGGACTTACATAATTTTTAACCAACTGTTAGAATTTCATACTTCACTGATTAGTTGCTAAGAAAATATACTTGATAATCAGGATGATGTCCATTGTGCAGATTGTACAGAGCCCGTCTGGTAAGAGCAACATCTAAAGTCCACTGAAGGTCGTGGGGAGTCCATGAGGTCTTTTGTACTGGGAGAGGGCAGACTTCAGTTTGTATGACTGCAAAAATTCTGTAAAAATAAGTTGCACGTTTAGCATAAAATAAACTAAAATAGACAGGGAGCGTCTCAAAGACTGTAATTTCAAATGTGGAATCTCCATAAAATTCTCTTTGACCTGAATTTAAGAAGAGCAGATTTGAAATCTTTATTTCAGGATAAATGGTCAGTTTAAAGCAGTGTATTAAGATTTGAATATGTTTTTTATGTGATACTTAGCTAAATCATGAGTAACTGTTGTGCATCGCAGTTATTTATAAATACTGACTTACCAACATTTAATTTATAATACAGAAGTCGAAATAATCTATTTTATCAATTAAATCTGGAAATTACTTTGCACATATTAAAAAATCTTTGGTTCAGCTGACCTCCTATTACTGTTTTTTTAAAAAGTCAGAATTTATAATTTTATCAAGACCAGATAAAGATTTGGTGATTAAAAAGAGCAAGTGATTTCATCACGTTACAAACAGCTAAGCACTGCTTTTCTGCACTACTGAAATTTGAGCAGCATTCTACATGAACACATTGTAGATTAATATGCTGTATGCACAGTGTGTACTCACTTCTAGCTCTCCAGAGAAATGAAATTGAGACACTGTATCAGATTAGCTTTATGATAAAAGTATATGTTTTTTATGAACTGCACAGTTCTTGCATATATTATCTCAGCATCCCTATTCGAGATGTTAATTTAATGGAACCCTTGAATCGTGAGTGTGGTCTTTCCATGGGTAAGATAATTAAAGAGTTTGAAAACTAGGATTAATAAATCATTATAGCAAGTTTAGTTTCAATTAACATTATAAATGTTGCTATTTTAGCAAGTAATTGACATCTGATTAGCATGTTGCAGGGTATAGCTGTTTAGATATTAATCAAAGTTCTAACCCTTGCTTACAAAATTATTTAAAGACATGTACATAATTTTCCTTTATTTACATGGTAACTAAGCTTATCTTTTATATGTGTTTGCTCAGGGCCACAACTTGTAGCATATGCTGAGATTATTATTTATTAATTATAGTCAACATTGCCAATATGATTTGAAAGTCCATAGGGCAACACATCTGCCTTTTTGATACACACTGTGTAATCTTAGCCATTAAGGAGGGTTTTTTAGCTCTGTGTGTGTGTTAGCTCATAGAACTACTCAGTTTTGTGTCTAAATCCAAGCACAATAGCAGCTTTATTTCAAAAAATGAATGAAACTAATTTGTTAGCAGCTTTACTTTGAAAAATGAATGAGACTAATTTGGAAAAAATACAGCAATGAGTCTTTCTGATGAAAAAGGTAATAAAAATACAATGCATGCAAGCATATTTTGTACTCAGATCCAGTTATTTTGTGCTTGAGCAGTCTAAATTAAATACTATAAATTCTGTCCAAGAAATGTAAACACTATGACTGAAATCTAGCTGCATAAAAATTCAAGCTGAAAAGGAAAAGCTACCCTTAAATTTAATCTTTTCTATTTGAAATCATCAGGCTTTCCTACATATGATATGATACACTTTGCTCTAAAGACTGTTGCAAAAACATGTCAGGAGCAGAAGAGCATAGTTTCTTATGTTGAGTACAAATCAGAAGGAAAATGAGTGATTTATCTGATGTGAGGATGAGTGAAAATACCAAATCTTCCTCTTTTGTTAGGGATCCTGCACTCCTGAAACAATCAGTCCAGTAAACTGGGGATATTACCAGTGGCAAAGCATGGCTTGTAAAGGGCACAGAACCCTTAGTTCCCTCCAAAGTGGAAAGGTAAGGATCCTGCTGTGTGCATTCATAAAAAATGGATAGTGGGACTTCCAGTTATTCCTGAGGGAGATCTGCAGGCATCCAGGAGGAGTTCACATAGAGACTTTAAATCTAAGTCTTTATTTTGTATTTTTTAGTTTTTCTATTCCTAGCCATGACTGGCATGAATGGCAGCAGAAGGCTACACTTTGGCCTACTTTGAGGAAGGCAAGGGGACAGTTCATCCCTCTGCAAGAATTCCACTCAGAAGACTGGTTTTCAAGTGCTTTGGCAGCCCCTTGAAGGCACTAGGGAGTTAGAGATCTGCACCCAGGGAAGGCTATATGTAGAAGGTATTTGGGAAGAACTTTAAAGTGCTTTTAGGATCTTGAGAGTCTCATCAAGAGCCAACAGGGTTTAATTCGTTGTAAAATTAGTCCTGCTGAGGTTATGATCTGTGCTGGGACTGCTAGTGACTTTTCTCAGACACTGAGAAGGATGGTTCCCCTCAGATTCACCCAGGCAGTGTGTTCCCTGCACCTCCTGGATGCTCTAGAAAATGAAAATAACCCAACAGCGTGCTATAAAACATTCAGCCCCCTCAAGGAAAATAGAGCATAGCAGAGGCTTATTCCCCAAATTGCAGACTTAGAGCTGGCTGGATGAGGATTGTTACCTCCTCCCCCAGCAAAGAAAACCAATTTGTCACATTTGAGTGATTTACAGTGCAGTTCTTCCCACATCTCAGATTTTAAAAGCAGCATTTAGAGCAAAAACGAAGAGCCCAGTAGAAGTTCAGTGGTTGAACAAATCTCTCACCTTTACAAGGAATAAACAAAAAATCATTTCAAAATTTGAATGATATGGGAAATGGGGATTAACTAGGCAGTAAGTGAAAGCAAGCTACAGCCTCGAGCAAATTTGTAATTAGGTAAGTTACAAACACTTCAATAATGAGAAGTATAATAGAAATTCTGACAGGTCCTGTACTGTAGAGAGCTTGTGGGCACCATTGTAATAAATGAACGGAGATCTATTTGATTTTTTGTTAAAAGTGAGAAGCCCCAAGAGTTTTGTGTTACTTCATTTAGTGCTTTGTGAGGCTGTTTATATGAGACTTTCCCCTACATTTTAAATCACTTATTGCTGCTTTGGCAGTGTCTGTTAGATTCCATTAGATTCATTAGCTCTTCTAAAGAGCATTGCTCTGTGGAAATAGCTGAAACAGCTGCCCTGTGTAATTTTGTTATTGCTTTAATTTACTCAGAATTCTGTTTTAACACTCCAGCTGTCAAATATAAAGAGGAAAACCCAATCAATATAAAAGCATTTTCTACCTTAGTATTCTTACGTGTACAGTTTGTGGGAAGATGTGCAAGCAAATAAGCAAATGTAGCTTTTTGTTATTTTCGAAGAGATTTCTTGGAGCTGCTGGAAATGGGTAGCGCTTCTCAAAGTGCCATCAATGGAGCACTTCTCTGTGGGGTGAGTTCTTCTCCTCTGCCAAACTGCTTCTCTCACGCGGTGAAACATCTGTCAGTCTCCAAACCAAGCTGCGGTCTGTCCAGTGCTGCTGCTTCAGTCTTCCATTTTGGCCAAACAGGGGTCACAAGATCTAGACCTCTGCTCTGATGGTGTTCTTAAAGTGTGGGGCTTTTTTGCAGGAACATGGGATAAGGTTTCATTGATTGCCTTGGTGCAGCTGCAGATACGTTGCCGAAGATGGGTGGATCCATTCTCTAAAGCTCCTTTGATTTGTTAACAACACCCTTCGTGTCTAAAAATGTGTTATCTTGTTGCTTACAAGAATAGAGAATTGCTGACTTTTTAGTGTCCCAGCCGGAATATCCAGTGAGAAAATGCAGGAGATCTCCTGTTGTTGTTGAATACTGATTAGAATCACAAAACCACAGTGCAGGGTATAAGGATGATGGCTGTTCTGGCAGCCCTTCAGGCTCACTGTCTCTCGCAGACGCTGTGTGAAGCTGACTGAGTAACCACAACATGAAACTCCACTCCCTGTTACCAGTAACTTACAAATAGAGCTACAAAAGGACTAAATCCCCAAAGGAATTGCCTTTTGAGGGGGGAAGTAGACTTTTTTCTCTTGTATCTTCTGTTCTGTTCTGGTATCTTTAGTGAAATGAAGCAGTCATGTCAAAGGGGACTTCTGTCTGAGTCTAGTATTGCTGTATTCCAGTCTTCTCCTGAAATCCAGGCAAGTCAGCTCTAGCGATTCAGGGTCGAGTCAATCGATGAAAGTTTCTCCCCAAACTAGTTTGAGTAGATTGCTGGTAGGAGTCACTGGGGAAGTGAATCCAGGGAGTATCTTCAGCTTATGAGAACAAGCCGTGTGTAACTTCTGGAGAGGAGAAATCCTGCCTGCTCTTTTCATAAGCTTTACAATGCAAATTGGATATTGGAAATTAATCAGACAGATGTTTCCCTTCTAAAGGTATCTGGGAGAGGGGATGAGACTTCCTCAACCTTGACAGGTTATCCTCTTTCATAAACTTTTCTTGTTTTCGACGGGAGTATGGAATAAAAATCCTTATGCATGATCTCAGTAGATGGAAGAATCTGATCAAACGTTTTAAATTATATTTTTTTCAAAACAATACACATGGCTTATTTTACTTTAAGTTGAATGTTCTTTAGGAACTGGCTCGATAAATTGAGCTAATGTTTACGTTTAATCACGTTCTATGCATTTTCTTGACTGATACTTTTAAATACATGTTTCCTCTTCTTCTTCCCTTTCCCCAAAAACTTACTTCCATAGAAGTAGTTTGCTTCAGATCTGTGCAGAGTGTAGAATTAAATAACATCTGTCAATGATGCCAACTTTTGTTTGGTAGCCAAATAGTTTTCAGAAGTATAAGCTGTTGGCTTCAGAGATGGGCAATTTGCAGATAGTTATTGAAAATCAATGCTTAGCCTGTAAGAAGGTGAGATTTATGGACGTGGATAACCATCTCTTTTAGTGAAGCACCTCTCCGTGATGTACCTCTGAGGATGGTACTTGACAGTTGATTGATTTGAGCTTGGCACACGGAGCTGCTGTATTTTAGAGAAGAGGGAACCACAGCACAGGAACTGTTACTTTTTCTTGTTCCATTGCTCTCCTTGTAGAGATTTCTTTTCATCCTTTCAGTGCCCATGCTGTGTTGGATGGTAGGGCAATACTAGATCCAAAACCAAGTGGCCACTAAGTATTTCTTGGTATTTCTTATAGTTTCTAACCATTTTACTTTGAAATGCCAGAAATATATTTGTAGCACTGTTCTCTTTCCCTGTTGGGGTTTCTGCCGCGCTTCAGGAATATCCAGGTTGGCTGGATGTCTCTGTCTCTGCCTCTGTCTCGTATTCTTTTCTTCTTTGAGTTATATGGTTATATTTTGGAACATAAATAAAGCCTTATATAAGTTTTTTAAATTAACTGCCCTGGAAAATAAGCACAATATGTGCATCTACGTTAAATACAACAAAATTATAAATATCAGCACTTCATGAATGATCAGAGAATCATTTCATTCATGTCTAAGTTATATTTGCTCTTATTGATTAAAGCCTGCACCTGTATTTGCTTTGCATATTTCATGGTGGCGTTTGGTCTGCTGCTCAGTGGTGTGAATGGCAATGAATGCAGGTGGGCAAATTCCAATCTCCTCCTCTTTGGTGTAACACATTGGGATTGGGTACACTCACTACACTTTCTCTGCTTTCTCTTTTTGTTTTATATTAGCCTTTATTTATGAATATCTGCATGTAATGAATAATATTTTACTCAGCTCTTTGCTGCCAACTGTTAGCATTTGCTTGTAGAGATATGAAATATTTGATCAGTGCTTCTGATGAGCCATAGTGTCTAGGAGTACTGTTTAGGTAGGTAACATGAATGGGAAAATACCTTTCTAAAATTCAACGATTGATAAACAGGTATTAAAGTTACGTTAATGTCAAGCACTAAAGCAAATTACTATAGTCAAAACCATAGTTCGGCATAAACACTGATAACAAAAGCTGGGATTTGCACTGTGATTTGATGATGGTATGTCCAAGTCCAGGATATTCAACAGTAGGGAAGAAACAAAATGCAATTATTTCTTAAACTCTCTTGAATCTCTTAGGAAAACAGACTTGATACAGGGCTTGATGGGTTTGCTGTTGTCCATGGCTAGTTCCCTAGACTTTTGCAAACACTGAAGTTCCGTTGCTGCCTTTCCCACAAACAGACTACCAGGGCTTTCTTGAACAAAATTACCAATTTAAATACAACCAGTCAGTTGTTGTCCTTAAAGCTGTTATGTAGGCAGTAAGAAGAGAGTGAAAGTTCTGGAATGCTAATGTAAAAAACAGAAAAAAACGCTTAAATAGCAGGTATTGCTCTTTGCCAGAGGACTTTACTCTCTGAGAAGACCGTTATCTCCATTACCGAATTTTCAACCTATCCCTTCTCTATTTATTTCTTCAAAAGTAATGGCTGTTTTGGAAACAGTCACATGATTTCACATTGCAAGGCCAGTGAATTAAGAATGCTACTATTGTGCCTTCTTATGGGTAAATGCATATTTTCCAAATTGTTAACTTGACTTTAAAAGCTTTTTCCAATATTACAATGAAGCAGTCTAGAGAATAGAGACAGACCTTTTTCTTCTCATCGTTAATGAGTCTTCAGATGTTAAACTTTTTATTTCTGCTGTCAGATGCAAATGTTTATTTACGTCTTCCTCAATAGCTGTCATGTTAGTGTCACTCTTCCCTTATTTTTTTCTTTAATTACCTTTCAACATATAGTCTTGAAGAATAAAGGCCAAATACCTTCTTTCAAAGGTCATGCTTAACTGGCAGTGATGTTCATTACAATTTTCTGAAAGTCAACTCACTTGTCTTAATAGATGAGTATGTTGTCATAGCATGGGCATGCAACACATCGCTAACTAGTATATTTTGTAATTTTCTGCTGTGCGAATTTCTAACATGTTATCTTTTAACATTACTTCATAGTCAGAAGAGCTACTTACTACCCAGTGTGTTCAGAATTAAGGCTAAGGTATTTCTAGTGTGAACAATCCACAAATAATTATGAATTTTAATCAAGTACATGGATAGAAAACTTCTTCCCCCCTGTTAATTTGTTTCTAAACAGACTTAAGGTGCTCAGCCTCTGGCTCAAGGCAAAGCCTACCTTGGGAATATCTTGTTTCGTTGGGCGTATAGTATTTTTATTTTTTCCCCGTGCTGTTTGTTTCTCTGCTGCTTGCTAACAGCTAGATAAGCAGGTAATCGTGCAAAAGAAAAGCACGTCACTGAGAATTAGCTGCGTATGCTATATCTTTGTCCAGTCTTTGCTGTTAGAATAAATAATTAGAGAAGCAAGTGGTAAATTAAATACTGATTTAACTGGTTTCCTCAGAATTGCTGTTGCTGATAATCTCAATATTCTTTACAGCATTAGTTAATCACATCCCTTGTTTACAATAAACTCCTCCAAGATTGTCAGAGGGCAAATTCAGTGTAGAAAGTTACGATGTTTAACACGTAAGGGTTCAATGGTCTGCATGAATTGGGGAACTTGGAAAGTGTTAATTATCAATTTATACTTGCTGCAAACTCATCTGTTCCCAGTCCTTTGGGATTTGTGAAGTGTTGACCATAATATTTTGTCACCAGTAGACTGACTGGAGCAAAAATAAAACCAGAGAGACCTACATGTGATGGACTGTGCTTGGCATTTGGCACCTACAGACTCAGCCTGTTTAAAAAGGAACTTCTGGACAAAAGGCAGACGTGTTAGAATGCTATCATATCATTAAAATCAGGTATTATTTTCTGATGAGATTTGGGGCCAGGAGTCTTTACTTACTTTACTGCTACTCGGCAGTCTGTTTGAGAAGTGCACTGATGCTTATTTTGTTAAGAAAGTTGGTTAGGATTTAAATTATTTCTCAAATCATTTGGCACATTGAGTGGACCTGTACACTTTAGTAGCTTTTTCTGACGACAGCAAGAAGTGGCTCAATAGAGATATTTGAAATAAAAATATTTTTGTGTTTAAAATACAGTAGTTAGATTTAATTCTTTAGATGGATTCTTCATAGAAGACATCACCAAGGAGTCTCCTTAAAGATAAAAAGCTGCGTTTGGGGAGTTCTTGAGCTTCCATTTCTGGGAACTTCAGAGAGCCCTAAGGGTGATGTTTGAAGGTTCTGTTAATGCCTTTAATCACACCATTAGTTTTTCCCAAATGACTTCAGCATTGTGCCACATATGGATAAACACTAATTTTGATGTTAAGTAGGTCACGAAACTGTAAAAATGAAATTCCTCTTGCTCACAATTGTCAGGTAGCTTTGTAGGCCGTTTGCCTGTTAAGCTTCCTTAAGAAATGCTGTTACTTAAAAAAAAAAAAGGAAACTTTTGGTTTTGAACTTTTTCTGATGCAGAGCCTTCATATTGTCCAGTGATTTCTATAATACTATATTTCATTCCACTTTGGTGAAAGAAATGTATATTTAAAATAATAAGCTTTTCTGAATCCATTTTCTATCTGAATGGCATATGGCAGGGAAAAAAGTGTCCATTTCAGGTGTGTCTTATCATCAATTCATAATGCAATCAGCCTCATTAGTCTACTGGTTTTGTTCACTTGTGGATAAGTAGAAGATGGGTGTCTTTCAGGCAAAGAAAAGAGAAGCCCCTAAAGACATCCATGACTGTGAATATTGAATTATCTTGTGCTGAATCCTCCTGGTAATACATGGCTGTAGGAGCTTCCTCTGCTCTGGTCAGCTCTAGTAAACTCCATAAATTCTTCCCACAGATGATTGCTTTGGTGTATTTATCTTAGAGCTGTTACTGTTAGGAGCGAGATGATCTCTCAGAAATTACAGCAGTTTGATCATCATTGATAGTGCATTTTCTCCCATGAATTCAGAGCTCTTAACATCTGAAATGATAATGTTACTTGGTTGTATTATCTGTGACATTGTAGATGGCAATAAGATCAGGGAACATGGGATGTGTTTCACTCCTGCCTCACTGTCAATTACCATCATTACTTTTGTGCCTACTCTCTTTCTTCAAGATTTTTGCTGTTGCTGTTCTTAATGGCTCCTGTGGCTTCCATGAACCTGATGCCAATCAACATTTTATGTCGATCCAGTTTGTCTCTTTTCAATCATCTTTAGGTCAGTGTTTTAAATTACCTTTTTTTATTATTTTCTGCTAAACTTGTGTATTTATTTTGAAGAAGTGTGGGTACTGTATATAAAAGGGGGAGGAACCTCTTCACGTTAAGCATTCCCAAAATGGAATGGAAATGTTCTTTTAATGGAAAGATTGAGACAAGTTTTCAAGAAAAGAACTAGCCTGACAACTTATGAGTGATTCTTTCTAATATAACTAAAAGCTGTTTGGAGGACAATTTAGCAAAGGACTGTAATTATTTTGACTACTGATAATTTGGAGAAAAATACTGAGTCTGGAGAAGAATGAACCCCAGGCGGAAGTACTTAGCAATTTGTGTAATTTAAGTGATGCACAGGAGATGATACTTATAGAAACGCATGGATAACTACTTTGTAGATTTTTATGTTGTCTTTTTAATAACAAGTTTCTTAAATTAGTATTTGAAGTATTTCAGTGTGCGTGTGATGCTCTATGTTCTGAGCGTGCAGGATACTCGGGCTTTTATCATGTTTCAGAATGGGTTTGCGGTTCATTCGATGGCGGTAGTTTGGCATAGAAACATGGATCTCAAAATTGGTGATAGATGCAGGTGAAGGAAAAAAAAGACAATTGATATTGACAGCTAAAGTCTTATTCTGTGTGACTGTGAAGGAGAGGTAAAAGGTAGGCATCAGCAACTTTTTGAACCCTACAAGAAAGATTGTAATTGTACCTGGTTCGTTATTCATCAAAGAATGAATCTGACAAAAACCTTAAAGGTAAGTGCATCCAGTCTGTAAAATGTCAAGGCTAAAACAGCCATTCTGATAGTTATTGGGTAATCTTTCTACTACACACCTATATTTATTTATTTATGCTCTTGATCTTATTTTTCATTTCCAATATACTCTTCTTCAAAGAACTGTAACGTTTCTTCAGGATGTTACAGGATACTTGTGTGGTGTCTGTAAGCCACCCCTCAACTGCTTTGAAAACCTGGATAAAAAAAAGTCAGAGCTACTGGGTGCAATGGAGAGTAGTTGAATATGCCAGGGACTGTGCAGCTACTATTATTCTGACAAGAATACACCTGGATATAGATCTTTATCTCCAGCTTATGGTGCTTTCTGTCCTGTGTGTGATACCACTCAGGGCTGTGAGGAGGGATTGTTCGATCCTTTCACAATAGGTCAAGACGTAGATAGGGAGCACAATGAGGGAGTCCCAGCTCATAAAACTTTCATTCACGAAGACCTGACAGTTGATGATTTATCAAATTTTAGATCAGACACTTTCATATTACGGTGGGACTAAGTCTTTTGTAAAGCATGTGTTGTGCTGCTGTTTCATCAGAGCTAATCTACAATTTCATATGTTTCTTGTTGGTTTCTTGTTGTATCTGATTTATTTTTTCTATGTTATATTTCAATAATTTCTCTGTAATTACATCAGATAGGGAAAAATTTAGAAAGGGAGATTTTATACTAACTAAAGCACAAATATCTTAGAGGCAGGAGATCTAGAGTGATTATGGACAGAGGAAGAGTGTGTGACTTGGGGAGGAATGCCTGATGTGTACTTTATTGTTGTTCATAGAGTCAGTTTTCTGCACTGACTTAAACACTGATCCGTACCGTAATGGCGGCTGTATATTCCTCTGTTTCTGTTATTGTTGTTTCTCGCTCCCTTTTGCTGTTCTGTTAAATTGCCTTTGTCTCCACCTACGAGTTTTGCCTTTTTCTCCCGATTTTCCCCTCCCAGCTGGGGTGGCGGTGGGGACTCGGGTCTGCGTGACCAGCTGCCACGTGGTTCTTTGTTGCCGTCTGAGGCCAAACCACGACATAGCTTAAAACACTTGAAGGGGTAATAAATTGTAAATTAAGAAGAAAAATGACATATGGATTCTTTGGACAGTGTTTATTCCCTTGGCAGAAAATGCAGCAATCAGAATCAGCCAGGGGGGAGGGATATGGACTACAAAAGGTTGAGATAGCACAAATCCAGCAATGTGAATTAAAAAGAAAAAAGAAAGTATTTCCAAGTTTGCCTGGTTGGATGGTTAAACTGGTGTACACAGTCCATTGTGCGTTAACCACTCAGCTTCTTTTGTTTGTATCATACAGAGCCATGAAAGCCAATTTAGTTTTTAAACTAGATCAATTTTCTTTCCTAAATGAGCTGAGGTAGGGTCACTCATCAGTAAACCTCTGTCAAACAAGCTTTTTTTAAGCTGTCCAGCTCTGCTCTTTAATGGCACCATTTTGAATTAGACCTTAATGTTATGTCACTTTAAATTAGTGGCTTTAGTTTAAACGTGGCCATAAAGAATATTATCAAGCCAGAGTAAACAGTTTTCTATCAAAACAAATCAGTCTAGGTTAGAAATAGCAATGTCACTGACACTTCTGTCCGCTTGGTTTTCATTGGATTATTGGATGTATCTTTTAAACCAAACAAAAGCAAATGTGTTTCTTAATGTCACAAAATTGTTGTTGTATATTTAACATACTACTTGCAGAAGTGTAAAAATATATTGTCTCATATTGCTTTGCACAGGTTTTTTTTTTTTCTGATTTACCCCATCAGTTCAGAGTTCTTACAAACCAGGTCCATGCTGTTGCCCTGCCATCATTAGCTGTAGCTTTTCTGTGCTCAGAAAACCTCAACCTGAGGTAATTCATTTTTGCCGCAGTTTCCTTCGGTCCCTCAGGTTGCCCTGTGTTTTGCCAGGCAGCTTGGCAGTGCTATGCCAGATGTTGCATGAATCACTGGGGCTTTCTTAATATCGTCATTTAGTTGTAGGAAGCCTGGCGACATCTTTCTCTTGGCCCAAACAGCATCTCTGTTTATTTTCAGGGACATCCCAAGATTAATGTGTGTGTACACACATAATCAGATATTGATTTCTGTGCAAAATGTTTGTAATTTACTTATGGGAGAAATAATTTGAAGTGGTTTTCCCAGGGATAGTTAATTCTAAGGGTTGAGTTATTGGTTTTGGAATTCTGTATCTTTATGTAGTGAAATCCAACTGAGAATGGTCGTGGGTGAGTTATTTGCCAGATGGCAAAATTTTGCCTCCTACTCAAAGTCGATTGTTTATGTGCACTTCCTACTACAGACTGCGGGGAAAAAATCTGTAGAACCTGCAGTTGGCAACTGGCAGTCAAGGAAACAAAATCAGCTGAATTGCCATTTGTCTCTCTACATAGTTCCTGGTAAAATGAACAGAGCGTTTCTGAGCCACCCGTTGGATAAATAAGAGTTGAAATCAATGGAAATTAAATGAATGTAATTTAGGACTGAACATCTATTCCTTAATAAGGCAGAACTATATGGAATTGTGATGCAATTAAAAATACATATAGGATCTGATCCATCCTAAGAAATCAAAATCTATGTGAAAACCTAGTCCTTAACTGTATAATTACCAATTATGGTTCTGCCTTACAGAAGAGGAATGAGCCAGCTGTTTCAGCACCACTCTGGAGCTTCAGTAGCTCAGATCATTCTGTGCTTTGTTACTGACTTGCAACTTGATAAGAATCAGAGAATCATTTAGGTTGGAAAAGACCTGTGAGATCATCAAGTCTAACCATTAGTCCAGCACTGCCAAGCCCACCACTAACAAGCCCACCACAGCAAGCCCATACTCTGACTATTGCTAAAGATCTCCAAGATCCATTTATTTACCAAAATGTTGGAGAAAAACAGCCATCCTTTTTTACTATCTGATTTTCATACCATATGATTCCTCTTAGGTCTACAATGGCAGTCAGGTGACAAAGAATAACAATATGTGATGCATCCTGGATGGTTTGGAAAAGAGAAGTCTGGAAGACATTCCAGTGCTACAAGAAAGGTACCACCTTACTGTAACTGTTTGTAATTAACAACAACCTCACTGTCACTGTTTCTAATTAACAGAGGATAATATAGCACAAAGCAGTACAAATAGCAGATGGTTATAAAAAGGCATAAAGAAAACACAAGCAGCGTGAGACCTGATTTCTCAATAATTGTAATTGTGCTAAGGATATTGGAGGGTGCTGCTTTTTCTCATCGTAAAACTGAAGTGACCGATGATAGAGTGGGAAAGAGAAGATTTAGCAAATAAGTTTCACCAATGAACTTTGTGTGGAATATGTTAACATTTTGGAGATGAGATGAATGATTTTGTTAAAGATCTGAGAATGCTTAAGAGCATATTTTAGAGCATAATGTGAATATCTCTTGCTATCTTGAATCTTCCATTTATTTTGGTGCTGCGCTTTGCTGTTCTGTGCTTAAAATAACAATAACATTTCAAACGTTAAAAATTGATTAGTCTCTCTCCTTACTCTTTTATTTAATGTATTCTACATCTGGTATTCATATTCTAGGAAAGGGAACGTTGAACTCTTAAAAAAAATTCTTTACAACTCCTGTGACTTTTACAATTTTCACTTATATGAGATCCAAGATTCAGATTTTCCAGACTACATAAGAAAATGGAAATCCAAACTTTGAGAGCGTAGTGGAGACAAGATTCCAATTTCTGATGTCTTCTCTTGAGTCTGTTATTTACATGACAAACACCAGCAGAAAATAACATGAAGAATCATATGAAATGGTAAGTGGTGGAGTCATGTGTTTGCAAAGTCCCGTTTTCTGTAGTAGGGTTGATTATAGACCTTGAATTCTGCCTGGCTGCCTGGTTTTAATAGGTCACACTAATGGCGATTTTTCGGTGGTGGATATTAAAGCAGCTGCTGGTCTTGGTTCTTTTTTGGGTCATACAAAACATTGTCCTAGCACTCGAGATGTTGGAAAATACTCCAAGGATTGGATGGGCAGAGGGTTGCCCTCACTTTTGTCAAGGGCTTTCAGGTGCTGTTGTTGGGTCCAGAATGAGCTGTTGTCACAGCAGTTGTGCCCATGGTCACATTTGCTGCATCACTGCTGGAGGGTTTCTGCTTCTCTGCTGGGTTTATATTTAATTTTTTTCTACCTCAGAGTTGCTCTGTGGTAATTTGTTGCAAAGGAGTAAAAAGCTGCTCCTTGTGCCTAAGCGTTCAGGGTTCTTGCATAGAGTGTTAAATTTAAATGTACATGAAATAAGTACTTTAAAGAGAAGTTTTTAAGATCACTTTGCAAAGGCTACGAAATGCACTCAATCTAGTGCCATTTTCAGCTGATTAAGATCTATTGTACTTAAGAATTATAATGGCTTTGGAAAGTGGAAAACCTTTTAATAAATGCAACAAAGTAAAATTCAGAATATCTATTTCCATTGCTTTTAAAATGTCTAACATTAAATTGTTTATCCCTGTAATCCTTGCCTAACAGGAGTAGTGATTTAAGTGCACCTAAGAAAATTCATGTTACATGATGGGAAATCCTTTTCCTTGAGGAATGGTGCTCCTGTAAGATACAGAGGAATAGAGTTGTACTAAAGGTCCACATGGCAAAGCTTTGCATTTAGTAATAAAAATAGTGGGACATTAAGACTTCCCCAATGTTTAAATAATGCACAAGTCGGTTGATATTTCTGTGGATGATTTTATGAACTACTGTATATGATGCTGTTTCAGGACCACCAGACTTTTCATATGAAATGTTTTCATAGAATTTTGACAACTTGAGTCATATTTAAATAAGAGAATTTTAAACTTATACGCAGAGGAACTTCCCAGAAAGTGTCAGTTGTTTTAGGATGTTTTAGTTTGCCTGATCTTTCTAATTTCTCTTCCTGCCTAAAGTTTTAAGTATAATGTTCAACTTGAATTCTGCGTAGTGGCCAGTTCTACATCTTCATCTCTGTCAGGCTATCAATTATTTTTTTTATTTTTGCAATATTTGTTTCATGAAAATGTATTTTCCATGAAAGTTAAGAACTTTTCATTCTTTTATCTCCTACAGGCCATCACACAGTCGAGAGATTTCAGATGGCATAGAGTTTCAAGATGGTCAGAGTTACTTACACTTTCTAACAAAAAAGGAGAAGTTTTAACTTCAAAGCAGTCAGAAAAAGGCTTGCTGGTGCATATTTTAGTTATTTAGGGAAGAACTGGTATTTTTTTATATCTGTTTCCAGTTGGGAATTCCTCAAGTTTAAGGAAATAGATACTAAAACATGTTTTGATTTCAGCTAGTATGGAGATAAAGTGCCAGCTATAAAATTTATGGTTTAATTTATTGTTTTTAATCTAATGATCCTGAAGTATTTAATTAGTTTATGTGTTTTGCTACCCTTCATAGCAGCGTGCTTTTATTACTGAACATCTTTCAGTTTCTCTCTCTGTGTACAAACACACACATAGAGTTCTCAGATAAAAATCCTTAACATAATAATAATTCATATACATTAAATATAGTAAAGTATATATGAAAAGATAGTAAAGCAATAGTCAAATTCTAAAATAAAAAGGCTTCCTGAGATGTGCTATATTCACACGGAAATAGAGCATTTCTGCAGTGTCCCTGCTTTCCTATGTTCCGAAACGCTTTTAAATAACTCATTTGAGTTCTCCCAACACCACCATCTGTGAGAACAGAACAGATTTTATTATTCTTGGTGTATCTTGTAATGGCTCATCTTTGCCTATAAAATTTGTCAGAATATTCTGACAGGTGAGGAATCTAGTTCCAGTGGTTTCACGAGTTCACAGGAGAAAATTACTGTTGTTCTTGTCAGAGAAGGTCCATTTCTTTACTTTCAGCTGAATATTCTTTGCTAAAGTAGGTGGAGAAATTAATGCATTTTTTTATTAATTTCAAGGAAGTTGTTTTCTGTTTCATACTTCTGTGTTCTGGATCTTTTCTAAGTCAATGAAAAAATACCACCTGCTTTTCTATTTTTATACCACTTTATAAGCATTAATCTAAGCAAACTTCTGTGAATTTGCTTTCTTTCTGCAATTAGCGACTGTGTTCAGGACAGTTCAATCGCCATTAAAAGCACAAACGGGTGTTTTAAAGTCAGGCACAATAGAACCCATCAGCAAGAAAACGTAGTTGAGGCTGAAAGGAATCAGCCTGGCTGTGGTTCACGTCCCAGATGGGATTATTACTTTGCACGTGACTGGCATCCCAGTCCGTCTGGAAATACACGAAAATGTCAGTGGAAAGATGCAATGGTTACTGGTGTTACTGAAACCAAATTACAGATCTATAAAAAGGCAATTAATTGTTTATTAGAGTTGACGAAAAGCAATGTGAATGTTGCAGTATATGTAATGACATTAATAAGAACGTCTTTAAGGCAAGTCATATAATACAGCATCTTCTATGCATAAATTCATATGTTTCCTTTTTTTGCGTTATCTTTTCTAAGCAGGAAAAAACTAACTAGGATCACCTACCTGAAGGAGAAAGAGAAACAATCAAGAGTTACTGTATCTCCCTCATGATTGGCACTTGCAAAACGTAGAGCAAGTCATCTTTTATAAATGATGAGAGCAGATGATGGACATGAGATGTGTAATTCTCGGGAGCGCACTGGGAAGCAGCACCAGGTAAGCAGCAGGACAAATTTATGGGTGCTTTCAGGATAGTGTGTACCATCATTATAGCAGATGAAAGTATGTGACGTGGTTATGACTTAGCAACAATTTAAGATTTATTAACAGTTGAAGGTGGATCAAAAGGTTGAATTTTAGCAGCACTTAATCATTAACCACTTAGGGAATAAAAAGGATTATTGTGAAGGCATTAACTGCAGAACAGATTTGGTCTCAAGGAGGTTTTCCTACAACTCTCCACGTCATAGATTGATGACTAGTGACATTTTCGTACAATGTAGAAAATTGCCGAAACTAATAATGCTACACATCAGGTACACCTACTCCCTTGATCCCTTTTCTGCACCTTCTAAATGGAGAGAAGCTCAATGGTTTGCTGTCCTGCACCATTATCCGTCTTTCTCTCCAAAAAAAGAGTGGTAACTTTTTTAATGTGCAATATGTTGAGTAGGTGTTTTGCTGAAACACCAGCACATTAAACAGTCAGCACAGTCCCATTTAAAATAATTAGGATTAATTTTCTCTAGCTCTCATGAACACAAAAAGAAAATTATGTACAGGTACCTGTATGGTGCCAACCTAAGTATGATCAACTAAAGTCATTACAGTTAATTTAATTTAAGCAAATATTAGCCAAGCTTTGCCAATGTGACAAGTGACTTTCAGTTCACTATTTTTGCAAGTCCGAGTCAAAACACATCTTTCTTCCCATAAAGAGCAGAGCGCTTTTCAAAATGGATGATGCCTGTGATAAGAGAGAGCATTTATCACTGTGAAAAACCTTGATCTGAGAAATTTACAGATAGGGTTTGGTTTGTGTGGCTCTCAAAAGCTATCCGAAAACAAGACAGGTTTTAAAAATGAATGCTGGTATTTTCAAATATAGCTAGGCTATTTATAAGAAATTGGGTGATTGTGTAAGAAGTCCATTTAAGCAAATTAATCTCTGAATTCAAAATTCAGTGAAGTTCAATTGAAATAAATAGGAGTGTTGAAATAAGGCTTGGAGGTTTTGATTGTTGATTACTGGAGATCTACATAGTTCGTATATTGTTTTTGTAATGTAATACCTTTGGAATAAAAAAGCTGTAGATAATTTTTAATAATAAACATAAGCAGTAGTTAGGAAGAAGTTGGAGACTTGAATGCATCCATCCATCTTTTTAAACTTTGAACTTTGGAGGACCCTTCTTTCTTTGTCCTTTAAAATGGGAATAAACACCTTCTGAAGGGCTAAGAAACAGTATTCAGTGATCAGAGGAGCTGATTAAATAAATATCCATGTACTGTCTCAGAGAGTGAGAAAAACATCCATGATCTTTTCTGAAGCACTGATGAAAAGCTTCCTGGCCTCTTGCTCCTAATTTTGAAAGTTCCCCAAATTTTAATTAGAAAGGGCTAGCAGCAGTAGTTGTTGCCCATGAGCCCATATTTGCTTTAAATTTCCATGCGGCGTACAACAGAAAACATGAATGATAAATGATTATATAAATAGACTAGTTAAAATTGCAAACTAGCCTAATTAATTAATAAACTGGCAGCTTAGAGTTTGAGATGTCAATTACAAAGGAGGAGAGAGAAAACAAATGTTCTCTTTTCCCTGTTGCTTGTAGTGGAGCAGTTTCCAATCTACAACAACTAAAGATCATTCTTAGATGGGAGCTCTCATCTTTCCATAATCTGCACACAGCATTGCTGTATGTTGTCAAATTTATTAGAAGCCACAATGCCAATTATTTTTGTGCAATTCCTCATCTTTTTTATTACAGCAATATAAAACAGTCTCCCTGAAGCCTGTTTGTATTTTCTTTGCCTTTTCGAGCATCCGGGTTGTGGGGACGAGTGACGCTCCTTGTGGCTGTGTTCCTGGAGAGCTGACAGTGTCATTTCTCTCCGGCTGCATCTCCCCTTCACCTCCCACCATCCTGTTACTCCTCACTGCAGCCACAGAAACAAATCTACCGTCTGTCATCAACTTCTAGTTTATCTCCTAACAGTGGTTCTTTCTTGCTGTTCTTGTCTCCTTTCCTGCTGCTTCCTTAATAATTTCTTACTCATTTCTATTCCGCCCTAACTTACTACTCTTATGTCAGGAGGCAGGAGATGGCCCTGTTACTCATCGTTCTACAAGTACTTCTCCGTGTTCGGGTGAGGTTTGATTTTTCCCAGAAAGGTTGAAAAGTGTTGTTAGTCTGCTAACTCAGTCGTCACTGGAGAGAGGCAGCGGTGGCTATGCAGAGATTTTTTCTCCACCCTAATCTTTCTTATTAGAATCAGTTCTTGGAGGCAGAATCGGTTCGTACTGAGAATGAGGCTTTTATTGATGCATGATGAGATTTTGGGGTGGAAGGAGCTAGGCAGGTGTCTGCTGTGAATGATTTATTTGTATTCTAGGCTTGATATATATTTGTAAATAAAGCAAGCCATTTTTGCCTTAGCTGCCTGCTTTTGCCATCTGAGCTTGTGATACAGGTACTGCATGTGTGCCTCTAGAATGTGTCATTTCTGCTCCATGGCCACAGCAGCTGAGTCAAACACACAGAATCCGACTGACGATGCAGCTCCTACAGGAGCAGGAGCTTCCAGGATGATGCTGTTAATTGCTGATGTGTGTGTTGCTTACGCCAGAACTGCTTATTCTGCAGCCCTTCCAAGGAAAGGGGCAGGACCAATGATGCTCTTGCAACTACCACCATAAAACACAGTTGGCAGTTATAGGAGGTTATGTTAAAGTATGTATAAATAACCACCGTAAGAGTCCCTGGCACAAATGCTCATTGTTGTTTTGTTGACATTCATGCATATCTGTCTTCTGTGTTCATTGCTATTGTTAGATCCACACTCCAGAAGGACAGTTTTCAAAGGCCTGTTCTTGGCAGAGGTGTAGATTGTGGTAGGAAGGCAGTAGGACAAGTACATGCATCTCAACTGCCTGGTGCCATCCATCCAGTGCAGTTTTCTAGCAACCCACTGGGGCAAAGCATTCCTGAAAACACAGGTTTCATAAAAAAAAAATAATTAAAAAAATCACTCCTAGAGCTGAATTAACTGTGAGTGTGGGTCTCAGATTGCACTTTAGCCCAAATTAACAGGAGAAAGCAAATTTACTCACTGCCTTGAAGCAAGGTTCAGAGCATGCCGAGAAGGAAAACCTGTGGTTTGGATGGTTTGGGTGGTTTGGGCATTAGCCGTCTAATGTCCTCAAATCGTCGTGCCCTTGCAGCACCTCCTCCTGGATTTTCCAGTGCTTCAGGGGCAGAAGACTGAAAGAAGCCTTTTAAACACCAAGTGTTGGATGTCCTGCATCTGGACAAACCAGCTTTACTCAGTCAACCCTTCTCAGCTCTCTGGGCTATAGGTAACATAGAAAACTATTCTCAATTCCATCTTAAGGTCCCATTTTTTTAATGCCACACAATAACCTGTACAACTGGAATCAATGTCCAGCTCTATTGTCTGGCATTTTTCTTTCCTTTTGGAGAGTGGTATAAATATTAATAGCAGTAACCATGGATATTCTCTTTTATCTGGCATGGCACAAAAGAAGAAAGCTTCTCAAGATCAAATTGGCTATTGATCTTGATGTGTTTTATTTGTGCAAGTACTGTCACCGTAATTTCAACCCTTTAATTAAAAAAAAAAAATTGAAGCAAGGTAACCTTATTCAAACTCGAGAATAGTAAAAAATAGATAAAACATGATGGATACTCTTCTCTCTCATGGAACAAGGGTTAAGTAGGAGCTGGAGACATTACTACAGGGTAAAATCAGTGTTAAAGTGGTGTCGGCCTTTGAGTTTCTTGAAGTGAAAAAAAATCTGTGGATTGTGAGAGGAATTACAGATGTGCTGAGAGCAGGAGCCTAAAATGAACAGACCTGAAACAGGAAAGTGATTTGGAAATGAGCAAAGGCTTGAGCAAGACCTAACTGTAGTTATTTTCTCTGTACATCTATCATGTATAGTGATTATGCTTTGTTTAATAACAAGGAAAAACAGTATTTTAGCACAGCTGTTCTCTCACTTTCATTTTTCTGCAAATAAAACCATTAGACGGGCTTTTTCTTGCTACCAGCTCTTTCTGTGGTGAGAAGAAATGATTGCCCCCCATCCATTCTCTTTCTTCTCATTCCAAAGCATAGTGCCCCCCCTGCATGCTGAATGGATACAAGATGGAACAGATGGTTTTCACTGTAAGTCTGATTGACCTTTGTGTTCACCACACTGTCTGGCTTTAATTCTTCTTAGTATTGCTTTAACATTTATTGAATGTATATGCAATTATATTTTTGAAATTTAGTTTACAAAGAGTGCTTTGCTACATACTCTGGTCTTCAATAAGAATATAATGTTTTGATGCCAGTCATGAGGATTGCAAATCTCTGATTATGGGATTACATTTTCTGTAATCAGGACTTTTTTGTGACAGAGTATTTTTAGGTTTCCTGCATGTTTTGTCTCCCTGCTCTTCATCTGTGAATGTGTTCCTTCTCTAACTTCCCTTCTATACTGAGTTCACTGCACAAAGAACTTATGAATGGGCGAGACATCCATTCATATCTTTTAACAGCATGTATTCAGGCTGTGTCTCTTCTCATTCTTCGTAAGGAGGGATTCATTTTCTGCTATTGTGAAAGTGGAATTAATTCTTAGATTTATGATTGTTAAGCATTTGTTGTTTGAGAGCATAAACACATAAACCAGTTGTGCAAACTGAGCACATCTGGCTGAATCTTTTTCTTTGGTCTCCCTTAAAAGGGCTTCTTGTGGGCTCATCATATATTGTTTAGAGACATCACAAAGAACTGAGCAGGATTTAATTTTCCAGCAGCACAAACTGTTGTAATTTTAATAGTTTTATATTCTTATTCTAAGATTAAAAGAAAAAAAAAAGGAAATACAGTCCCTTGGGAGGAAGAGACTGGACTGACAGTATGGAAATGGAGACAGGATGCTGAGATGTCTGGGTTCAGCTTGTGTCATGGCATTAAGTCACCTCCTGAATAAATACATCAGTTTGGGAACTCCTTTGATGATTGTGATTCATGGTTGGGTGTACGGGTCCCTGACACTGTCTTATGGAAGGCGTGGAAGATGCACAGGGACTGTCTGTGATGTTACTTGTGGGATTTTTGTTGCTTTTGTTTGTTTGGGAATTGTTTGCTTTTCCTGGCAGGAAAATTAAGGTGAAGTTCATGCTGAAAGGAAAGGTCAGAAATCTGACAAATATTGTCAATAGATAAAAAATTGGCAATTATCTGAGTGAAAATATAAGAAAGTGAAAAACGATATTCATAGCTTCTGGTTCCTAGAGGTCCCCAATCCTACATAAACAAGGTAAAATTCTCGCAGGAAGCAGCCCAGCCAGAAAGGCCTTGAAGGTGAGATAGAGCTTTTTCTTCTCTAATGTGTCAGAGAATTATATATTTTTAGAGAGCGCTTGCAGGTTTCTCTGCAGCAGTCGCAGTCTGCTCGCATGACGTGTTTGGCCTTGGACAATGCAGCTGGCAGTAATTATGGGACTGGTTTATACTTTAACTACTGATGGTCTGCCCTTCCCAGGCAGGGAATTTGTTCCATGGTCAGAATCACTATCAGGTCACCTAATGATCAGCCCAGAGTCCCTGAGAGACACTTGAAGTATCTGAGGTTTTTAGTAGACCCATTAACTTCATGTCTTCTCATCTTTGCATTTATAACAGGAAAATAATTCTAAAAAATTTTTGTGTTTCTGCTTAGTCTTTGCCCTGGAAGGGGTGGAATGGAACCAGAATAAAGTGGTGACTTCTGTGCAGAAAGCAACACTCACTGCTTTGCAGAAAATTCCCCCCACAAATTACTTTTCTGTAGGTCACAGTGACAATAGATACTAGGCAAGGTCCAGACAACATCTAAAAAGCCTTTATTTTTCACCAGTTTCTTTTATTGTTTTCCAAATACCTATCATCATGTCTCATTCTCTTTGTGTTAAGCTCTCCTGATGAGTCACTACCCGAGTATCTCAAGAACCAACCAGTCTTCCTGATTCCTGATTTTATTTTTTATTTTATTTCTGGTGTGTTATGGCTTGAATGAGTGTGCTGTAATGTCAAGATGATCTTTGCTACTCTTGAGGGCAGCACATCTCAATATGCTTATTCCTGGAGGGATTAGAATAAACCTGTCACTGGTATAACCACAGTAGGTTGTTTTTAAATGATCTCCTAACCAGAACTTTGGACTAGTACTGCTGGATTTATTTTTCTGAAGAAGACACATATGTATTTCAAGTACCATTATTCAAACATGAATACATTTAATAGAGGGAAGTTTTCAAATTGACTGAGGAAAATGATAGAGACAGCAGACTTGAAAGATTCAAAACTGTAATAGTGACCTCTAGTGACTAGAGAACTAAATAGGTCTTCCAGAACGAGCTTCAATTTGCTGTAAATCTAGTAATTGATAAAAGTTTAGAATGGCTTTATATTTACAAGAGAAAATCCTTGCTTTTCTGCCTTTTTCACCTGAAACTCATGATTTCTAGCTAAAACTGGTATCTGCTTAAATGTTCCTTTCTTAATAATCCTTGAACATATTTTAATTCCTTTATTCTAGTCTGAAAGTAATTAAACCTTATTTGAAGCGCATCTGAGCTTCTTTGCTGTGTGTTCTCTGGCACATAGAACAGAAAATGAGAATGCTCCAAATGACTTCACACCTCATCTCAAATTCTTTAGAAGGGATTTAATTTTACAGGATGTTGTCTCCTGTGATGTTAGTCCTCAGATAGCTTTTACTGAAAACTTCTCACGTAACTTTGGTATTAATCTTGAGGTAATGTTCATAAAAACACAAAATATTGTCCTTTTAATGTCATCTTTCTATGAGTTGAAATCCCAGTGCTGGAAAAACATTGATTTTGAGTGTTGCTGCCTTGAGCACAGTGGACATGGAGCACCTAATGCTTAGTGCTACAATTATTGACACTTTTGGTGCTTATTAGTGGATGTCAGATACAAACTTAATTTGATTCTCTCTATACATGCACATAACGTATAGGGTCATTTATTACCTAGTCTTCTAATATTCCCAGTATTCTCCCTTGCACATAATGCAACACCTGCCCTTATTTAATAAGTAGCTTTATGTTTCTTTTTACTGTTATATGCTGAAGCATCTTTTTTTTTTGTTAAATATGCGACTTAAAGCAATGTTACTTAAGGGACGTGGGACAATAAAAAGTTAGAGAGGAAAAGAAATGGCAAATTCTCTTTAAAGCTGTTCTCCACCAAGAAAAACTGAAGTAAAGTGTAACCCAAATGAAAGGAGGAACCTTTACATTTGTTATTCTATGGATAATTCAGTAAAATTTGGAAGACTACATTGAGTTGTCTGTATACATAGCTTTGACTTTTAATTTTTTCTCCTGATACAGGAGGTAGGAGAAGCAGCTGAATGTATTACTAGAAAATAAAAAAAAAAATTCAGTGTTTCATTTAGCTACTAGTGAAATGAAAAGTTCTAATTATTTTTTTTTTTTATTTTGAGGAGATTCTTCAAGTGATTAATAGAAGGAGACAGAAATTTGACAAGTCAGAAGGAAACAGCGCCAGAACAACATGTGAAAGAACAGTGAGGACTGCCGGTGAGCAATTTCTATTTGATTTCAGGGAGATGTTACGGACTAGAAGTTCTGCCCAAAGATTATGATAACTTTATTATGTAATTGAAGACATTGGGTTTTCTGGTTGAAGATATACTGATGTCTGATACATGTTCTGATATGCTCTATTCTGATATAACCTCACAGTTGCACCTTTTATAAGTCATACAAATATATATATTGAAGATAACTATGGCTCCAGTTGTGCAGGGATTTTAATGTTACATGTCATGAGTAGGCTTATTCATTATTAACCAAGTCTGTATTCAGAGGAGATACAGTTTACAAAATATTTTAAATGAGTCATTTAGAGTTAGAATCACTGACAGTCTGAGTCCCTTTAACACATACACCACATGACTCATAACAGAAATCCATGATTTGTTGTTCCTGTTGTGTTTGGTTTGACAGATCCAGTATTTCCCCTGTTTGCTGAATGAAAGAATTGTCCTTGAGTTTTTCAGGTCCTTCCTGTGCCTTGATGTTGAAAACTCAAAAGAGGTACTGATTCTTGATGATTTCAGTGCCTGATAGGACAGAAATTTTGATTTATTTGCTGTTAGATTCTGTAGGTTTATGTCATTGCTGAACTTAGGCCAGCTTATTTGGTCAGTCATGCATGAGAAGAGATGGCTGCTTGATTTAATATTTTGGTTAGGAATTATTTTGCAGGGGAGGTTATTTTGATAGCATGGTAAAGTGATTTACGTCATGGTCTTTGAGGTTTTATAGCAGAATTTACTATCATCAGCAAAGCCTATTTTTTAAAAAATTTGAGAATTAGAGTATAAGCAAGACCATATTTTCCAAATAATGTCTTTCACAGAAATTACACAGCTGCTGTGGAGTAAAGCTGTAGAAAAGCATATCATTGTGAACTTGCTTGCATCTATTGAAAATTTAAAGTACAAATTTCAAAAGCTTAATTCTCATTTAGTGAGCAGACTTTTCAAAAGTGATCCAGACTTGCCAAATTTTAATGCTTTCAAGTACCTTAAAAATTAAGATCCTGTGTAAGTTGAGTCTTACAGACTGTGGAGCCCTGCAGTAAGATGCTGTGTTGCCACTTCCAGCCACATTTCTCAGGTGGCTGAAAATTTTTTTTTTTAGAAGAATAAGCCTTGATCGGTATTTTCCCCTTCTTAGATTTTGATAGAATCTCTTAGATCTTTTTTGGGGGAATAAGGTTTAGTAATACTGGTTTATGTCCGTAGTCTTCTCTCTGCTACCATAAAACATTAGTAAAGACTTTTGCAAAATTGTATCAGGCAAAACATATCTGGAAAATTCTGAAGATATGAAAAAATGGAGTCATTAAAGTGCATATCCTTGAATAAAATAATTATATCAATGAGAATCTTCAAATGAAATGTTATCAGAAGTTTTTTGGACAAAATAGACAGTAGCTGAAATTTAGCTCCCAGGTTTCATTTGTTCTTGTGACTTGCAACTCCAAAAACCACTGAAGATGTAATATAAATCACTAATGTGTTTTTAAAAATGGAGTTTCAATCCTCTAAATTTCAGAAACAAACCTAGTATGAAGCATCTGCCTCTGTGTTGCTTATTTTTTAAATAGCACTCTTCCAAAACACTAGCCAGAGTCAGTGCTGATAGTAGCTCTCACCCCATATTTCTTATTTTCTTTTCACTTTTTACTTCTACAGAACTGTTTGAGATAGCAAAGCTTAGGAGGGAATTCAGGTTGATGCTTCAGACTTGGAGAATAGCAATGGTGGATATTTATCACCCTTCAATGCTATTCACCCTTTCTTGTATGAACTTAGTAATATAATGTTAGGGTACTTTATAGGTGCTGATGCAAAGGTTACCAGCTTACAGACTGCAGTTACAGCCTCATAGGTGTGTGATTGTGTGCTGTAAGGGAGAGGCATCTCTTTGGAGGGTGTGGAGTTTTTCTGTCGTATAGGTGGGTAGAGAGTGAGTCCTCCATGTCCTGTGTGTCCTGCGTTTGTGGGTAGTAGGTATGGACACACAGCACACTGCTAGAACCTGTTTAGAGGTCACAACCTCACTAGGCTGGAGCTGAAAGGTGCACCATGTTGCTCTTTATTTTAATTTTTCCTGATTCTTTACAGTGACATACAGCTCCTGGTATGAGCGCTTAGATTGGAGCCTGTAGGCAGGATCTGGACTAATAAGAAGATGTTGTGCTATGATTATTTCAAACTCTGCTTTGCCTGTCTCCATTACTTTTTTATTTCTCTGCTGCGTGTAAAAGGGGAGCCAGATCTGAAGGTTATATTCACTTACCCAAATGTCAAGTTCTGTGTGAACATCTCAGCTGACATTTTTCTCTGTGCTTGGTAAAGACTGATCCAAGTGTCTGACAGCAGCACTGCACCGACTGCATCCCACTCGCTGTGTTCAGACACGAGAGCTCGATCTGGCCATTGTCTCAGAAAGTTGATAAAGACCTGAAATTGGAAAATGTTAACATAATAGCTTGACATTTTACTCTTTCTTTTTTTTTTTTTTTTCCAGCTTGGAGCTAAAGTGGATTCATGTGTTTAAACTAAGGGAAATACACTGTATGTGAAATATTTAATAGGCTGATTGCTGCCACTTCAGCCTTTCCTTGCACACACATCTAACCCCCCTTATTACCAGTAGTTAATGCTCCCAAAATGTGAGAGGTGATTCCATTTCTTTAATAATCTGAAGTTTATGGTGTGTATTTGATGTGAGATTTCCAAAAATGACCTAAGAGTCAGTAGTATCTAATTAGACATCTAATCAATGGGCTATGACTTTTTATCTCTGAAGAAGTAAGCTCAAGGCTGACCAGTTGTCACAGTCTCTTTGATCTGAGTTACTTTATGTGACGTATTTGAGGCGTTGTGGAAAAGAAACTTCTTGGCTGGATGCACCGTGCTCCAAATATTAGGCAGACGCTAACAAATTCCTCCAAATAATGCTATCAGTGGTCTGAAATATGTCAGTGCTCTAGCACAGCAGCTTCTGCTCCCAAGAGATTAAAGGGATTTGTGCCGAACTGGAATCCAGTTCTGGATCTGAGCCAGATTTACGGGCAAGTGCTCCTGAAACAGAGGGAGGCATCAGTCTCTCCCGCTCCAACCAGAGTCAATGGTGGGAGATGCTCAGTGACTCACTGGCCCAGGACAGTGCAATGACAAACAAAAAGCAGTGCAGACTCAAACACAGAACTTGTTTCACATGTGGAGGTTTTAAATACCATCAGGGTGTTTCTCTCTCTCTCTTTCCCTCTCTTCACCTCCTCCCAGCCTCTTGCAGAGTGTATGTGAGACCAGCACACCCAAAACATGCAAAACATGGTATTTTTTTTAATAGTATGTAGAGCAAACTGCTAGGCCAGGTTAGGAGTCCTGGAGATTATGCTTCACATACCTTCCATGTGAGCGTGTATGACAAGGCTATGCCAATTCTTGATCTAACAAAATTGCAAAATACTTTGAATTCTTTAAGTTTGGAGTTTCTTTGCTCCTGTTTTCCCAATAATTTTTCAATTGTTCTACATTTACTTAAGTTTGCATTAAAGAATAGAGTTTTACTCGAAGTATCGAAACAGTAAATGATAGTTCTGAAAAAAATAAGAGACCAGTAAATAGAAATAAAGACCAAGCAAACTACACACTCCCTGTGAGAGGTACCACAGCAACACCTCTCACGTCCCTTCTCTCTGAGCTTTATTACTCCTTGACAGACTTTAAATGTGTTCCCAGCCCTGTGTGGGGACACTTTCATCTTAGAGGGGAAAGGAGAAGGCAATGACTTTCTCTGCCTGTCACTTACAGATCATGATGAAATACCACATCCTCCTGGGCACACTGGGCTCCTCCGATATCTTCCCTCCCCTTCCTGAGTGAAGAGCAAGTAGATGGCAATTACCTTTGTATTCCTGGTCATCTTATACCCAGGTAAACGAAGCACCTGCCACCAGCTCAAGCTTTTTAGGGCCTTTTCTTTAAGTGCTGTGGCAAGAAGTAAACATTAGAAATACGATCAGTTATATGCAATACAAAGTCTTACTGAAGAAGAAAAAGGATGTCGATATTATTTTGAAAGGAACTTGTCCATGATGCTATTGCACAAGAGGTGACTGGATGAATTGGAGCTCAGGAACCAATTTATTGCAGAGCTCTGTTTGGGAGAAGAGTCAATGAATGAAGGTCTGCTGTTAAATTAAGTAAAAAAACCAAACAAACCCCAAGCAAAGTAAAATCCACAGCAGAACTCTTGCATTTCTTCTATTAACCTTGAAAAACATGTAAGTAGGAAACACTTGGAATGAATTTTGATGCTGAACTGAAAGTAGCAATGCGAACAAATAAATTTGAAATATTGATTTATTTAAATGGAAAATTTTATAGAAAACTTTCCCAGCCTTTTTTTCTCCAAATGTGAGACTTGCAAGGGAAATTATGTCATCCAAACTGTAGGAAGACACGTATTGCTGGGATATCAGTCAGAGGCTATTCAAAACTGGTAGTTAAGCAACCTTTTTTGACATGATCGTATTTTGCTGTTTAAAACCTGCTTGTACATAATTATATACTCAATTCATATGATTGACAATGGTTATTTGCTTACTTTATAAACTAAGCAAATAGTTTGACAAGACAAGAAAGGAATGAAACTAATTCATACTTAGTGTCACTGTTCATGAAAAACAGGCTGCAAATATACGAAGTTTTCAGACAGCTAATATTTATCTGATACTGCAACTGAGACTTTTGCGCTATTTTCATGGACTGTATGGCTGGAATTAATTGTGCTTCTATTCATGTATTGCCCACATATAATTACAGTTTTTAGAATCTTATTTCTTCAGTGAATGTTTTAAAGATATGTAGCAGTACCTTTAGGTATCTGAAAGACTCGTTCTAGAAGTTCCTTTGATTCTCCGTCTGTCTGGTATGTCTTGCTCTTTCTATAATTTGTTTTCCAAGTTGTTCAGTGCTGTTTGAACTTTTATGTTGTGTTTATTAACTTTAAATGGGAGAATTTTCATGACAGAAACCCATGAGTCGTTGAGAGCTCAATGCAGTAGCCTGATCATAGGTATCTGGTGCCAGGTTGGGTGTCCTCTGGAACCCAAAACATCAGCAGGGGCCTGGCAGGTCTGATGCAGGACTTAGAGGAGACCCAGACCACTTTGCAACATGTTTATATTAAGCCTTCCATTTATAAACCCCTTGGTTTGGGCTTGAAGTTCCTGTGCTCTATTCAAAGTATGAAGGCTACATGAGAGCACAAGTAGTTAATTAGGCTGTACTTCTATGAGAAAACTTCAAGGGATGCATAGCTAAGAGTTTTGGAGACATAAGCGATGGAGCAGCACGCTTCCTACAGGATCAACAGCCTTTTTTTTGTACTTATGCTGCTTCAGCTCTTTTTGATTAGCTGGCTTAATTTTGCCAACTAAATCTTAACCGTCCAGATTGTTTTCTGTAGCTGCGGGCATGATCTGGTTTGAAATGACTTTTTCTGTCTTTTCATTCCAAAGTCAGGGAGCCAGAATTGCCATTAGAATATGCTGCCACCATCAGGTTGGGGAAATTGCTCACTAATCCACCTAATGTTTTAGTACACTGGATTAATAAGAACCAACTGCATTTTCAACAATTTAGCAGTAATACGCTGTGATGTTGTCTGGAGGGTGACTCAAAGCCAAAGAGCCACCTTCAGGAGAGCTCTGGAGTTTGTTCCCCACGGAGCTGAGATGCTGCTGAGCTGTGGAGCTTTCCAAGGGCTTCTCTCCTTTCCCAGGCATCAGGCTGTAGGTGTCATGTTGGGCAGTATTCCTTCCCAGTTCTCGGTGCGCAAGAGAATTGCAGTGGGGATTACATTTTTTAGTTTGTTTTCAAAAGCATGCAGGTAAGTTCCATCATAGGGGTGCTTTCTCTTGACTTCAGGTTGTTATTTATATACAGAAAGGATTTGAAAGAAGGCTATTTAATAGCAATTGAAACCAATGTTACACTATTTTCAACCTGACTTTTTTTTTTTTTTCATACAAGTTCATTCTCAAAATTAGCAAAAAAAAATCCATTCTGGAGATCTGACAATTTACAGAACTAAATAAAATTGGGATCTAAATTACACGGACTAAATGTTTTAAATGGAGATATTTTATTCACTGACGTGTAACACTGCCAATACGTTAGCTTTTATAACTGGGACTGGGATTTCTGTACTATGTTGTACAGTACTTGAGCCTGATAATTTTCAAAAGGATCTATGGGTATCAAACCAAGTTTCCATGGATTTTGAATTGTCTCTGTGATAAAATAGAGAAGTTACAAAAGCTTTTCCTTCGTGGAAGGATATACTTGTCATCATTTTTCACTGTAATTGTGCTTGAAAAATTGCTGTTGTGGTTGTTTATAATTAGTATTTCATAATGCGTAGGAAACCAAAATACCTTTGCTAACAGCAGGATAGTGTGTACCTCAATTTCTGCCATCTGGTCCTATAGTCTTGGCTAATCCAGTGGGCTGAACTTACCATAAAGGCAATATTCAATAGAAATAGGAAGTAGCAGAGATGATGAGTACATGAGGGAAGGAAAAAAATACGGGATACATAGCACAAGAAGTGGTAATTTTACAGTAAACTATTTACCTACAATACTTTTTCAGTGTGTCTTTATACGTTAGTTGGATCATGTTCAGTATCTCAGACAAACAACTAAACTATTTCAATATGCTAATAGATTCAAATGTTAATCAATACTCTATCTTTAGCCCTTTGCCCTTTCCACCCCAGTCACTGAGAATGTGCCAGAGCTCCTGCCCTTCCATCCCCACCCCTGCTTTTATCCGAGTAGCATCCTTCTGTTGCCTGGATACAACTGGACCACGTGAAAGAATGCTACTGAGCTGCTGTCAAGATGGCCATTTTATTACAGTGATTTATAAATGGATTATCTGTGAAAATGGCTCAGCCTTTTATGCAAGCACCCTACAGAGGCACACATAACTCTAATTGCCTGGTCCCAACAACAGGTCTTGCTTTCCTGATATTTTACAGCGTTGAAGCTGATGCTTTACTGCAAATGACAGCAATCTAACAAGAAAGAATTAGCCAACTTCTCATCGTGTTAACTGCCAAGTGTATTTATGCATTTTTTCCTGTCCTTTGTCTTAGATTCCTTTGAGGTATTTGACCACCCTCAACCCAGAACCATATTTTCTTCCAAATTCTCGTTAACAGTAGGAGGTAATGAGGACCGGCAAATTTCCAAGAGGGAAAGAACCTGTTGCAACTGAAAGCCACAGATCAGAATTTTTTTCTTTTGTTTTGCAAAACAAACACTGCATTGAAGTCACTGTGGAGGGGTCAATTTATATCAACGGCTCTTATATCAGCTCTTATTGCAATACAATTTGACCTATTTCTTATTTGATATTTAGGAGGGTTTAGAAAAACTGATTTTTTTAGAAAACTAGGTTTTCATGTCAAGAATAGTTAGGCTAATGAATTGGTCCTTTTTGTTTCTCTGTAACAATCTAACAGAGTTTAATAACACAGATACAAATAGTAAAAAGTATATTATACATTATGATACTTTAAAAGCTACCCCTGATTAATGTAAGAAAACTGGAAGTTCTATTGTTATTCTATAAAAAGCATTGTTTAAAATACTTTAGACATTGGAAGCCTTTCTCGCAGAAACTCATTATACCACAGTCTGCTAAAAAATCATGTTTTGCCGTGTAGTGTTCTCTTCTAATTCTCAAAGCAAAGTAGACCACACAATTCTAGAGTTGCTTTGTATGATTATGCAGAAAGAGTATTTAAGCATTAGGAACTTTAATTATGCAGAGGCTTTACTGAGGGATTTTAAATAAAAGATTTGTGCACATCGTATTATAATGAGCAAAGTAAATATATTTCTTGCAGTGATATGAAATATTACTGTCATGAGGACAGGGCAATTTAATCAGTAGCAATAGCATGGTGACCTATCATTGGCTTTTTTTTCCTCAGATATGTTTGTACCTGAATTTTTCAAACTCCGCTAGCCGATGTATGTGTTCAGAGTCTCTCAGAAAGGCTGTGTTGTCTTTGTAGTGCTGCCTAAGGAGCCCTGGCGACAAGAGGAATGCTCTGGCAGATAAGTGCCCACATCTGTTTCAGTCTGATTCTCCATCACTTGCACCCCAAGGTAGCATGCCAGATGTTCTGCTCAGACAGGGGAGACATGTTTGTTAGCAGCTCAAAAAACATCTTGAAGAGCAAAAGAGAGAGAGAAAAAAAATAATCTCTTGAATCTGGAAAAATCCCATAAAGTCAGAACCTCATATATATCTCAAGGGAGTGTTTCTTCTGCCATTTCTGGAGCTTAAAAAAGCCATGCCTCTCAGTTGGACTTCTAGCTCAGGCAATGGTTACGATGCCATGATTCACAGCTGTTATGAATGGGGTCACAAATCTGACAAAAATGTACTGCTTTATTTTTGTTTGGGGGATAACAATAAAAGTGTGACTGTAACTGGAAGCAATTTAGAAACTGATGATCCAAGGCATTGGAGGTGAAGAAAATGTCAACTTTAAACACCTCCTGGTTCACATGGCATTCCTGCTAAGCCCCTCTCCTTTGAAACTTAAGCATGGGAAGTATCGTGCGTGTGCTTTAATCCTAATTCAGCAAAGTATTTAATTAAATGGTTCTACATGTCCATTTGTGAAATGCATTAGGCATTGTTATACTGAAGTATTAGGTGTGAAATCCTGTCCTGCTCCATTTTACTTATAAAACTGTATTTTACAGACCTTAAAAGTTATGAAAGAAAGAAACATGAGGACAGACGATTAGAAGGGAAAACACTGAATTAAATAAAAAAGTAAGTACCTCAGTCATAGCTCTGGCCTAAATTGGAATGAAACACACTAATTACAAAGAAGGGCTCCTTTTGCTAAGTATAGGTTAGTACTGAGTCTTATTACCAGTCATAGCTGTTCATAGAAAAATACAAAATGCTGAAATAATAGTAATTTTAGAAGAGATCCACTTCCAGCCGGGATCTTGACTACATAAACTCTGTTCAGGGAGGAATCGGGAGTCATTCTCCTTTTCTGGTTTCTCCTTCTCCTTCTTTACCAGTTTTCTGGAGAACTTGGCAAAAAAACCACAAGTGTAACATAAAACTGACCTCATTTTGTCAAATAATTTGTTTTAATACGAGTAGAGATGAGCAGCATTCCTTAACAACCAGCATTTTGACTTTTGTGCACTGCTGTTACTGAGCACAGTAACTGCAGAAAATTATGGGCTCTGTTGGTTGATTTCGAAATGACTGTTTTTATTACCTTCATGGATTATAATTTATGGATTAAGCTAATTACACATGAAGACTTGAAGTATCTATCTAATCATTATACTTGAACAACACTAAATATTATAGATAAAAGCTGCATACCTTTCCTTGAAAACTATATGATTAAGTTATAAGTATGATCATTTCAGCATTTTCAGTGGTGTTTTTTTTCCTGTGCTGTGAGAACAATATATTAAGTTCTGGGCCCTAAATGTGCATATAAATCCATGTTGGGGCAATACTTCACTGTGGTTTGCAGAAAGATGTAGGAGGTTTGCTACCTCCAGCCTCAATAGTTGGGCTGCTTCTTCATGGTTTGTACAACACAGGAAAACAATTCCAGGACTAAAGTTTTTTAAGGAAAATCTGTGTATTTGTCTGCTGACATGAAAGGTACATGAGCTGATGGATACACAGAGTTGATGGATACACAGTTGTTCTCTTCGCCAACAAGAACTGAAGAGGGTCCAGGTTTGCTCTTGGGATTACCTGGTTTCTTCTGGGGTTGTGGGTCCTTGTTCAGTGTTTCCGTAGCTCCTCCAGCTCCCTATGACATTTAGCAATTCAGCCCTTGCTTCCTCTGAAGCATTTCTCTTTCATGAATAATAAAACTAGCTATAGAAGAGAAGAATTAGTATTAGGCAAATTGGCAGTGGGTGGCAGGGAGATACTTCCATAAGAAATATGGCATGGTTAAAAATCCAGTTTATAAATCATAGGGCTGCTTAACAAAAGAAAAAGTGTCCCATAGCACCATATTTCTAAAGTACTTTAAACTGAATCGTTTCAAAATGTAGTCATTTCAAAGTGATTTTGCAACAGAACCTTTAGGGAAAAGGTTTCTCTCCATAAAGTGATTGAATAGCTCATAATTTACCATTGCAAATTTCATTTCTGGAGGTTTTTTTTTTTTTTTTTGTTATAAAAGCAATGTTCTGTTCTTTCTGTCCAGAGAACAAAACATTTAGCTTGAAGATCATCTGCCCAATGTACACTAAATGATGTTACAGTAGTAGTGTCCTTTCTCCTTTGTTGCTTTCTCAGGATCTGCTGTTGGATGAGTCACTGTGGATTAAAACAGCCCTGTGCTAAACAAATCAAAGTGAGACACTGCATTTAATAGCATTTTCTAAAGAGAATAAATCCAAACCTCAGATTTTTCTCTAGATCCACAAACTGGATATGAACAGCTGTGATCTGACCTTGAATGCGGGACCAGATAACCGCTTTGGCTATATTACTATCTTGTATCTTCTCCATGAGCTACTACAACATCATTTTTCATTTTTGCACTGAAGTGTAATTCTCCTTTAGTTACGTGTAAGTGTGAAAGTTAACAAGCTGTCTGAACTAATACAGAGTTATTACATAATGAGATCTACTTTAAGAAAGCAACCTATTTAATGCCACAGATAAACACATGCATAATTTAAGCACTTACAAAGCATAAATTCAAATGTTTTGCTGAGTCAAGACTACAGTCCTCATGAGAATAAATTGACTAAAATCATATATGCAAATAAGTCAGACTCTATCTTTGTCTAGTATGTATAAAAGTTTGGAGTAGATGTTAGTATAACGTGTTAACTCTTTACAATAAGACTGCCTGTCTGCTTAAAGACCTAAACATGTCTGTGACCCATTTTGTTAATAGAATTTCCTTTCTTCTCTGCCCATGGTGGCTCACAATGACTTTTTTTTTTTCTTCCTTAGATGACGGGACTCTTGGCTGCTGCCATACTCTGCAAGTGCTTCAATCGAGCGGGTTCAGAAGCATCAGCACCAAGTTGGATTTTTTATGTCACCTTAGACAATTTCACTACAGGAAGGAGTTTTCCCTGCCGTGACAGGTTTGGCTTTTGGTTCTGATTTTTTCTTTTGCTTGAATTGTCACACTATTTCAGCAGTAATGTGAGTAATACTTGATTTCCTACCTTACCTCAGCATTACAGTCCAGCATGACAGTTTTGCTACCATAGGACTGAAGGCCAGTGACAATGTCTCCCATATTTCTGTCTCTCTTTCTGAATGAGGATGGTTCAGTTGTGACTTGTTTTTTTTTACTGAAGTTTTAATGCGTATTATAAGACTTTTAAAAGTGTTTTGTGTTTTGCATTGCATATTCAGAAGAAAAAACAGAGGTACGGACCACCCACTTTCTTAAAACAGACGCATGTTACATCATACCTGTGTTAACTCTGCTGCAGTGTTATTGCTTACATTGGAAAACATAGGAACAGTTGCTTTAAAATCACTATGCAAACTTCTGTCCACATCCATATATCCCTGTGTGTGTGCACATACATTTTGACTACTGCTATGAAGAAAAGCAGAGGTAAAATTGCCTTTGCTCAGTTTGGCTGTCCTCCAAAATGATACAGAAAGTCAATTCTACAGAATTGTCCTTATCTGAACTATAAAAAGATGTCCTGGAGCCAACTTCCCAGGAGCCGTATGTACCGTTCGGCATATATTGCTGGTTTTCTGTATAGAAAGTACATTGCTGTGTGTTTGGGGGAGGTATGCACAGGAGGGCATATGCAGAGCTAGATTTCTATAGGTAGGATGACTTTTTTGAAGGGGAAAAACCTTTATGGCCAGAATTTCTCTCCACGGTTTTTTGAAATGCTGTAAAAGTAATATACACTGTAGACATCAGAGGTGTGTGATCTCAGACAGTCTCTGAAAAATGATATGGGGGAATTACTGAGTAGAGAAGCTTGTTTGTCTGTGTAGGGATCAGAGGGGCAAAACGTAGTCCATAACACTCGCCGTTTTTTAATTATAAACTCCAATTAAGCGGTGCAGAATAATCTTCAGCGTTCCATCTGGCAGCTATGAGGAGAGAGCAAGAATAGCTGTTAACGACATTAATCAAGGATTGAAGTAGACAGGTTCAAGTACTGCTGGCTTTGTTTAAAAAAATGAGTTGGGGATGGGGTTAGCCTTTGAATGTTGTTCCAAAACCACCGCGTGCAGCCCGAGAGAGAGGAGCAGCATTAGCCCGTTACTCTGACATTAACTCTTCCACTGGTGGCACTCTCCAGACCACAGCCAGATGACCGGCACGCTGTAACTTACTACTGGTTGCTCCCAGCATACACAGGGTTAATACTGAAGCATGGGAAAGATCTTTTTGGAACTCCAGTGACAGTTACTGGAGGCTGCTAAGGAAAAAATTGGGGAATTTGGTCCTCCTGTCACAGTGGTTTTAAAAAACAAAGCATAATCTTATTTCTTTAAAATTACTTTAACGACAGATACTGGAAACACCAACCCATTTTGCCACGTGATATGCAATATAGGAGACTATACGATATCTATTGTTTTACTTTATGTTTCTGCTTGAAAGAGTAATAAAGAAATATTTATATTGACAATGAGAAATTTCTAAATGCCATATATATGGTATGTGTATATGTAGTCGACATGCACATTAAGTATAATAACTGGCACAAATAACAATGCAGAGGGAAGATTTTTTTCTTGTTCTTGTGTAGGTGTTTGAGTAAAATCAGATTATTTTCACCAGCATTGCTTAGAGATGTAAAGATTTTTGGCCTCGGATGAATAACAACCTTGATCTAAGATTTTTTAGAGTATTTAAAAATCCTCAGAACCCCAACTTTTACATAGAAACTTAAAAGTGCCAAATACCTGCCCAGTAAACATCTGAATTAAGCGTTTAAGAATTCAGGCATCAAAAAAATTCCTCTGAGAAATTTACTTTTTATATGTTGCTTCCCAATGTTTACCTAACCATACTGCAGGATTGACTAGTAGATATTCCATACCATTCTTCCATAATGGACAATAATACAGATTTAAGAGTCAGGGCTATCTAAACTCTTTAGGATAGGTTACACATGATATTTTTATGCTCTATGCTGGGACATTGGTTAAGTCTGGTGAAAGTCATCTACAGAAGGTACTTGATTGTGGTAAGAAATAAGCTTGAAGTAATTGTCTTATTTTGGCTTCTAAAACAGATTAATTGGATTCATTTAAGCTCTGTTAATACAATGCTGTAGTTTTAAATAGTGCTGTATATTACATATTTTTACAATTGCTAAATCAAAAAGTGACATTGAAATTTGAGCAATAGAAGCAAGTCATAAATGATTCTCTATTTTTATGAAAGCGTGTAAGGGGGAAAAAGAGATCATTTGGACTTACTGGAATCGATACAGCATATCTGTTGATACTAAAGGTTAGAGTCAATAGAGTATTGCCTCAAACATCTGGATTTTTGAGAATTTTATGGACTAAAAATAAATAATATTAAGCCCCTAAGGAAATTCACAGGCAATTAAGGGGATGGGCTGATGCCAGAAAAATGAGAGAGTTCAGCTGAGGGTGAAATGTCTCTCTTTAATTCCCTTCTTTCTCCTGACTTTTGGCAGGTGAAATCTTTCACTATTTAAAAACTGCAATAGGCAGAAACAATAGCTCCAGTATCACTGTCTTTAGCTAAATGTATATTATATTTCCAAGTTATGTATTCCCTTCCCAAGATAGCGCAGCCTGTCGGGCGGGAGCGTGGGTTGCCTGTGGAAATGCAGAGAGGACTGTGGGGGCGTGAGATCCTGGAAGGGATAAAGCTGGAAGGTTTCAGCCCCCCAGGTGTCAGCCGTCACCTCACACTAGCACTCAGTGCCCTTCCAAAGCAAATAAGTTGGGAAGAAAAAGAGCTGTTCCACTATTTGTTTTTGGGACTGAATCAAGAGAAAAATATTAACTATAGTAGGAAAAAAAGGGGGTTTGTTGTTTTTGAGAACTGAATCAAAAGAATAATATCAATTAAAATAGGAAAAAAATGCCTTTTTTTTTTCTAAGAAAAACAGCTCAATGCCTCAGAAATATGTAAATGGTTGATAAGTAAGAGTTTCTCTACAATTTGTTTTAAACGCTTATGGAGCAACAGCTTGTGTAAAAATTGACAGCAATTCACTAATTGTTTTTACTTTCACCTTCTTTCTTCCCTGGAAATGCAGGCCAAATTTTTTGATGATTTCACTTTTCGTGTAGAAGAGTTATCCATGAAACACTGTGCTCACCTGCTCAGGAGTAGATGCGAATGGTAGTTGTGATTTAACTGAAGTCAGCTGCCTTGTCTTAGCAACAGGATTCTTAGTTTGATGCTTTCATGGGGCTTCTCATTAAATTCATTAATCTTCAATAATGACTCTGCAAAAGAGACAGATAATCCTTAATGAATTTTTTTTCTTAGGATCACTTAGTCTAAAGGTATTGAGCTTCCATTAAAAGAAAGTATCTGTTTTGAATTACTGTTATCTCCCGAGAAGCCTGATTTGATTTCCTTTTTTTGTTTCCCAAGCTAAACCTCACCTTTGCTTGCTCTTTACCTCAAACATACACAAGATATTAATTTAGCTGCTTCTTTGTATACAGGTATAATCTTTTCATTTCTCTAGAATATTCACTTTACCGAGCTGGATTAAAACAAGTACATTAAAAAAAGAACCAAAAGACGAATTTTTTGAAGTCTATGCAAAAGCACGTGTAGGATGTTATGTGATAAACCTGCACTGAAATTGAAATCTTTTAACGTATTTCACATAATTATATTTCCACCCTTTAGCTTTTCGGTTTATTCTCCTGAATTCGTAGGCTGATACTCCAATTATGAGCAAAAAATTAATATTTGTTACTATATAAAAGATAAATGCTCAGAACATTATAATAAAACATTATTCAACAAGTATGAGTGAGAACGTAAAAAAGGTTTCTTTTATCCCAGTTGTGATAGTTCTGTGCAGGAGCAAGATGGAAACACAGCAAGTTATTTCAGTAACTAGACTGTTGTTGCTCATATTTTCTCCTTGCCATGTGTAAGTGCTAATGTTGCAATTGCCTGATGAAATGATGACCAAGGCAATCAGTTCCTGTCAGTAAAATTCCACTTAACGTTTACCATGGGAAATCCATTAAACTGCTCTAGATGGTTACAACTGAACGTAAGGTTCATAAAATTATTTGTAAAATTATTGGATATGATCCTGTTTTCACTGTAAGGAATGGAAATACCCTAAGGATTTCAGTAAAATAGAATTTACTCATTCCAGAAGCAGGCATATCTTTTGATGAGTTGTCAGTTTATCTAAACTGGAGTTAAATAACATTTAGGATGAAAAATTACATAAAGCAGCACGGGGACATGACTGTAAAGTTGCTATAGCTCTGAGTGCAAATGTAGTAATTTTATTTTTTTTTTATATAGAACCCTTATGAGTTTTTGGCTGGATAAACAAATATTGATTTAGCAGTTGCAAAAGAATTCAAATCCTGGATCTCGATCACAATTTCACCTTTCTTTTATATCCATGGAGCTATTGCTGATAGACAGTGGAAATGTCAATTCTGGGTTTTAATGTTGTTAGGGTGAAGCTTGGGATGGAGTAAGAATTACCTGCTCTGAAGGAATTGCAAACTGTCTGCTAAAGCCAAGTTTCGTGAAAGAACTACCAATTTGTTGAGCCTATTTATGTCAGAATATACAGGATATGACAACTTCTGCCAAACCACTGTGATGTTTGGAGGTGGGGAGCAGCAGCAGCAAAGCACCTTTTGGGAGCTGGATCCCTCAGCTGGGAGGCAGCATTGATGATGAAGCTCTTCTTCCGTTCCTGCGCAAAGCCAGACAGGCCGTTCTTGAGCTGTTGCAATGAGTGGACTACACTAAGCTTCCAGCTTTAACTTGAGAGAGATTGGAAGTGCTGAAAAAGATATTTGCATAGGACAGGAGATTTTAAAAGCTTTTCTCAGCTTTACCATCTCCCTCCCAAGATGCAGGGCTGGGTGTTCTGGCCATTTCAAGAGTTTGACTAATCATGTTGAACGTTAGTTTCAGCACACAGGCTGGACCTTATCCAGAGACAAATGACATAGTCAAGTAGCAGTTTCATTTGTGAGATGGTAACTAGCAGGTAAGTACTAGACTGTATTTCAGCAAATAAGCATCTCCTTCTATCTGGTCTACACATGTGACTTGTACAGCACTGTACCAAGCAGTCCAAGCAAGTCTAGCTTGCTAATAGGCAAAATACTAAAATTCAAAATGGATTAAATTATCAATACTCTCAACACATACAAACAGGAAATATTAGAGGGTTAAAGGCATGCGTGGTTGCAATCCAATGTTCAATTGTATGTTCGTTTTAGGAAATAATCTTAAGTGATTAATCGTAAGTGAAACAAATACAAAAGATGCTGAGAAACTACTAAAGTGCCAATAAAAGAGATTCTTTCTATAGAAAGACAGTCTTTCAGCATTGAGTGAAGTAGTTTATTAACTCACCTTAATTTCCGAAGCAGTGCATGTTTCTATTTATTATTGCATTTCTCATCTCTCTACTAAATTTCAGTGTGACCTTTAATGTTCGCATGGTGACTCTGCTGTAGTCATCTATACGGCATTAAATAAAATTCTTACCAAGGAGCAGCAGCCTTGCCTGCTTAGGAGACAGAACAGTTCTTGGCAAACGGTTAGTCCATGGCTAAATTCCATCCTCAAAATCCTATTATCTTAAAATTACTCTTTAAATGTAAATGAAGGCTTACAAGGCAGAAATGCTTTACGCTTTTGTGTTTGCCTGAAAGCAAATAATATAGTACAGCCTACTAAAAAGCCGGCATATTCATTACATATAAATCTTTCAAATATGGAGCAGTAAAACCTCCGTCTAAAATTAGAAATAAATGGAGATTTTAACTTCAATTATATAGAATGTTTTGCCAACTTCTGAAAGAAATTTACCAGAAATTCTTATGGATGTGGAAAGAAAGAGATTCAAATATAAATTGATTCTAGGTAACTATTTAAAGGAATGATACAGCTGACAAATCATGTGCTTCTTGATATATAATTGCATCAAACACTCCAGTCAAAGACTGAGGACAGTTTAAGAAATTTCATCATAAATGTTCAAAGTTGAATAGTTTTGAAAAATTTAAAATCTAAGGTTTGGGGTATAAATGTTAAAGATTCTTGATACCAGGGTCACAGCTGTCTGAGTTTGGCAGTGAATGTACTTCCATTTTCAGCCTGAATACTGTCTGGCATTAGATAATGGTGCAGAATTCAACTCCACTTTCTATACAGAATAGACATAGGAGCCAGATGTATGTGTAGGTTGAGAAGGCTGGATTCCCTCTCCCTGGAGCCCAGCCTGGCAGTCATCATAAGCCACTGTGGAGCATGAAAGGTCTACCTTTTGTTGCTCCCTCTGCCTTACTCAGGCTCAGACTCACCCATCTGTGAAACTCATCCTTCTGAACAACCTGCACAAGGTAAATCCTAGCTTGGGGATGTTTACTAGCATTTTGGTTCTTTTGTGGTTTAAATTAACATTTAAACTTTTCACTGGAACAGAGCCCTCACTCAGGCAGTTAGACCTGAGACCTGAGATGTGGATGTATAGAGCGCACTGTGGTTGGGAAGAGGTGAGAAGTTCTGTGTAAATGAAGCACAAATGAATATGAAGCAACAGGAGGTGAGTTATTTTTTCCAATAGTAATAAAAGCTCTTGCAGGAAAATGCTTAATATAAACCAGTCAATAAAAACATGTGCCTAATTTCTTTATGGAAGAGCATCACAGTAATGATCACAGTAATTTCTTTTCCTGTAGCATAATCACTTTTTTTAATTAAATGTTCCTACATGATGATTAGGTTTGATCAGAAGCAACTTGTCCTATTTCAGCCTGTTGGAATGAGAAGGCCACCTGTAATTTTTGCTGTTTCGTAAGACTAGAAGCACAGGACTTTAATTTTTAGCAGGCTGTGGGCAGCCTCTCCTCTATACTTCAAAACGATTCAATGAAGTACTGCATGATAGAAAACCTGTTTCTGCTTTTGTATTCATGTGTTTTTAAAGTGTATCTGAAAGTGGAGGGAAAATGAAGAATCTATCATTGCTAAAGCTCAACTTGAGTGCCTGATGCTATAACTCATGTGGATCAGTGTTTCTCTTATCTTTAACCAGATATTTACCACTTTTGGCAATCAAATCAGAAGGTGATGATAATTATTTCTATTTTTTACTATAATCTCATGTCCTTATCCTTTAATGACTGGTATAATGTATTATCTGAACAAGCCAATGAGGAGGAATAGAAAAATGGAGAGTGATCAGAGAAACTGAAATGAGTTCTCTGGAACTAAATGACAATAATTTACAAGAAGCAATTACTTATGTCTGCAAAACATAATATTGTCTGTATACATCAGGCAGTAATTTGACAGTTCAGACATAGGTTCAAATGGGCCAGTGTCCTTTTTAATTATTTTTTTTTTAAGTATGAAAGAAAAGCACTTGTGTATGGCTACTATTTTGCCCTATGGTGTTGCTGTGGTTGGTGGTCTGAGGAAATCAGCCAAGATACAAAACGCAAATTATACTAATTAGAACTTAGAAATGGTTTTCTGTCATCTGAGAAAGCTGGTGAATGGAGGGTAGACCCATCTTAATAAGAAGCACCTGGAGAAAAAGTGTAATATTTCAGTTTCCACTTGTGAGTAAAGGCAGATACACTCCCTGTTCCACAATGCGCTGCTCCTCCTCTCCACCCATCAGAGCCAGACCATATGCTAGAAAACAATCTCTGTTCCAAATAAATACCCAGGGAAGGGAAATACCTATCAAAAAGTCCTCTAACAGATGCCCCCCCAGAGGTTACCTTTAAGATGATTACATTATGCCCACGGCTGTAGAGAGGCAACCACTTGGTGTCAGAACGCATTGAAATCACATTGTTCCTATTATCATGTGGCATGCACCCTGCAGAAAACGCCTCACAGACACGTCCCAGAGAGTGTACGAAGCCCTGTCATAAGAACTTACTTGAAAGATGTGCTTGATGCAAAACTTTTGACCAGCAACATCTGGGCTTGCTGTCAGCAACGTCCCTTCATACTCCTACCAGCCTGCGGGCTTGCGTATTCTTTTAAGTGAAGGCATGGCATGGATGGAAGATCTATGCATCTACTTTTTCCAGTGCTTTCCCCATTTCAAGAGCTAATTTCCTTAATCCTTTCCTTAACAGACAGTGGAATAAAACCCCTCTCTTCCTGTTACTAAAGTATCTCAGCTTTACTTTCTCCAGCAAAGTAAATAGTCATCTACTGGACTGTACTCAAAGTGTTTTGATTAAAGTTAAAAGATGGAGTTAATTATAACAGTAAATAACACCAAAACAGTTCTAAAAATACCCATTTATTCATAATTGGAGCAGCAGTAAGCAGTGTGGATCATTTTGCAAGAGGGAGAAGAAAATATTCACATGTTTATCTGTAAGGTGCGATGAAATCTTTGAATGTGAGAGGCTTAAAAAGCACATAGTACTCAGTAAGTGGGAATACTAATTCTGGTAGTTTTTCTTTACCATACATGAAATAAATCAACAAAAGAAAAAATGTTATCAAATAGTGATAAGTGAACCACATGTTGAGTTAGTTCCAAAAATAGGAGTTAATACTGTTGATTCAGAATATCTCATTTCCTTCAACGTGATGATATCATTGAGTTCAGCTGTAAAGGAAAGTTTGCATAGCGTGATGGTGTGCTAAAATAAGAAGTCATGGCCAAAAAGCAGACGCATCCCGACATTATTTGTAACTAGCACAGTTTTATTCACTTCTTATATTGTGAAAAAAAACCCTCTGAAACCTTTCTAGCTGATCCCTCTACCAGCAACTGTGGCAAGAAGAGTGTCCGGTGGCTGCAGAGGTGGTAAGTGTGCAGAGCTGCTACCTTGGGCTTGCCCTGCTCCTCCCTAATGGGGCAACCGAGGGACCAGGGCTGGTTTAATTCCTCTGCTACCTGGGACTTGCCCTCCACCTCCCCAACGGGGCAGCCGAGGGACCAGGGCTGGATTCATTCTTCTGCCAAGCTGCGGAATTGCCCAGTTTCTGGCGCACGGTATTTTCAGCAGGAGGGAGAGACTCCTCTATTCAGGGAGGAAAAAGGAATTGAAGGAAGGAGCTCCGTAACAGGGGAAGATGCTCTTGTTAGTGCAGGAGAGTAATTCCTGACCCGACTTTGCTCCCTGTCAGAGGCTTAAAATCCTCCTCTCACCCACGTCACCAAATTGGCGACATCGCCTGAGCAATTGAGTTGTGCCTGTTTCTGCCTCAGTGACCTGACTGCTGCTTTAGGTCCAATAAAGTATATGAAATTGGCTTAATTACAAACACATTAGCAGCATCACTCATGTGGTTAATATTAAGCTCATTCTTAAGTGAATGACTAAATCACTCTCTTTAAAGTGAAAAGCACAAGTCATTAATAAGAGTTGCAGAGATATGTACCCTGAACAACAGCGTTTTGTTACACATTCACTGTAGCTGACTTAGACTTTTCATTATAAAGCCTCTGGCTTTTGAAGAAATGAAGAAATAACTGAGAAAATTGAAAGCTACCTTTAGGTACCTTTTCATTATTTGCCACAAGCATAAATAGAATTTAATCAAGAGATTGTTAAATCACAGAAAAGCAGGTTTCTAGGTAGATTGTGCTATAGATGATAACAATGAGTTTACAAATAGGATCTAGGGAGTTAATTACAAGAATGATTAGCAAATTTGATTAGCCTGATAAATTATTTGGTGCTAGAAGTATTTCAGCTAATCCAAAGTGCAAGAGCAGAACGCTGCAGCCAGTTCTGAAAACTAGCAGAAGAGAGAAAACGCTGTTCAATACACAAGGGATAGAGCATCACTTGTTGCATAGGTACAAAACGCAGCTAAGCTAAGGAAGGTCAGCTCATGGTTTATTTTATTTTGTTTAATTTTTTCATCTCAAATCAAATAGTAACTATAACATTTTTACATTCCAAATATGGTAGTCAAGTACAGTTATTTTTTAATGATCTGGACTTATTCTTGATATAATTTCTCTAAACTCTTCTTCATCTTCTACAAAGGTACTAAGTGACATTATTTGTATTATAGTAGCAGCTAGATTCCAAGTCATGAATCGGGATCCCATTTGTGCCAGATATGGGTTATTATATCTGGGATACATCCCATATCTGGGAGGAATATCTCCGCTTGTAATAAAGAGAGTGTTCTCACACTTTGAAATATTTATAGGTGAAAATAAGATCTTTTGTGTAGGACATAGCTTCTCTGCAGCCATGATCTATTTCTTTTTCTCGGAAGAACCAAACTAATGGCTCTTGCAGTTGTCCTTCAGGGGCTAGATTTTTTTCTTACTGGAGTACAGATTATCTCTTTGGTTACCTCGTGCTGTGGGTTTGTACTACAGGAAGAGATATGTGTCTGACTTTGCTGGCCAGCTGATGCCATCTGCTGGGGCGTGCCTAAAGAACTCAAGTGACTCATATATTTCCAGGGTAGTTACTCAATATCAGATGATCTTAAAGCAGGTTTAAATGAAGATTTTACTTATTTTCTCTGACTCTCAGTTGCCTGAGAGCAAGCCTTACTTGTGTTTCTGGATTGTTTGGCTTTGGTTTTGGTGTTGCATTGCTGATTTAGTGAATTTTCAGGTCCTTAAAAATTACAGGCATTAGCAGCAGGGTCCAAAGTTTTTGAATGCAAGTTCTAGTTACTGAAAGTTCTTTGACTTAAAGAAGCTTCACATTATACGTTCGGTTCTAAATGTGTGATTAGTATTTGTACAAATCTACACATACATACTTTTGTACAAATAGACGTACATATATGTATGTTAATATAATATATAAATATACATACATTTATGTATGTTAAGCATTTGCTGAACTGGTGTACTGGTATCCCAGGTATCACTGAAGACAGGGGAAGCTGGCCACATGGTTACCTGACTTACTGCTGAGATTTGAGTTGAATGTTTGTATAAAAGCTTTCCTGTGCTGAGCAATTAGAGGGAAGTTTCTGGGCTCTGTTGGGTTGGAAGAGAAGGATCTTTATTTTAACCTAAGTGGAGAAATCATGGGCAAAAGTCCTATATGGAAAGGAAGTAGAGCCCAGTTGGAAAACTCATTGCCCCATGACTCCTCTGGGGCAGCAGGTACCAGATGAAAATGAAGAGCACAGAATGAGTCCGGCTGTGAAAGTGATGTTATCCAGAGGTTCCTGTAAAGACTGCAGCAATGATCCCTTCCACTGGATGGATGTGATGATTCTTTTTTAATTCTTTCAGTTGTGGAGTTGTCTTTCCTAAACTAACTGGGCCAATACTGTAGCAATGGTAATATAAAAGCTGTCGTTAAAAAACTGAAAATAACTGAGAAAGGATTCAAATTTTCCTTTGCCAAAGTCAAGCAATTTCTGAAACAAGAAGTACGTGACTTTGGATGAAGTGTGACAGAAATATGCGGACTGTAGAAAATCAAAAAGGGTTTATATTTGCTAATGTTGCTACTTTTTCACGGTGACATCACTTGTTAAGGATGCCACTTGATAAGTTAGCACTTTGATATATCATTTCTATAGATGGAGAGGGGAGAAGAATTGTAAAAGATTCTTTAAAATGTGTTCAGTTGTTTATTTAATAAGGGTCTGCATCTGCCCACGAGACGTGGAATTACCACAGATGGAGCTAATGTATCGTGGAGGTCCAAGAGGCAGCGCCGCTAATAGTCCACACTCTGAACTGAAATAATTCAAGCGATGGCTGGTGGGCCCAAGGGCTGATACTGGTTGAGGAGGCACATCACATGTTCAGGGCAGATGGAGAGAATAACAGACCACTTAAAGGAGTTAACCTGGTTTCACTGTTGTTTAAACAAGGATCTGTTCCTTGTATAAATCTGCACACATGATTTTCTTTTCGGATACTTGCTTTAAATAAGCCTTGACTAAGTCTGATGAGGCAATTGGAAACTCATGATCCCTACCCCAGCCCTGTCCTCTTTGATAGCCTGTACTGATTAAAATTACTTAGATTAGTGCAATTTACTGAAATACTACCAGAGTGAAGTTCCTATAATGACTGCAACAAGAGACTCTTGCATATGCTATATTGAAACCCTGTGATTACTGTTGGATCTGTGAAGCCCATCATGTAAATGACAAATCTGGATTGTCCTTCTGAATTCTACATCATGCAGTAGCTATGTGCTTTAAATGCCTTTTAAGGGAAAGAAGGAACAATCTCTGGGTGATTAATAATTCTTTTTTTCAGACATATTATGATCTTTGTCCTGAACCTTGTGACCAGCAATTAATTCCTATTATCCGTTACTGTTTTCATCATTCATGAGTTGCACTGAAATGGCAAATGCCTCTCGTATTATTACAGAAGTATCATTTGCACAATTGTATTTCTGTCACGCTCAAGCTCTCATACCAAAGCTTATTTCAAAGCATATTTTCTTAATATTTCAAGTTTGCAGGTGACGTTTTTAAAAATTTGATTGACAAGTTCAGCTATCTGTCTGGCCGCCTTGTGCTGAAAGAAGGAAATAACAACTTTTGGGTTTTTTTGTCTACCAAACTTCGTGTAGCTCTCATTGCTCTGGTTCTTTTGCCTGGTCTGAGAAAGCAATAGGATTGTGCACTTCCAAATATTTCATTTAAAATTCTGCTTGGCTATGCTATTTCAGTATTTCAAGAATATTTTTAGTGATATTTCATTCTTAGAACTCTGCAGATTTATCAAGCTATTGTGGGCACAATCATGGCAGTGGGGCATACGTATTCAATCTGTGGAATTTAGGAACATTCCTCCCGTTAACTAAGAAGCTGGGACTAGACTTGCAAATCTTTCTATAAAATTTATTTTCCCTGTCTCTATCTCAGTCTAGTGAGTCACCAAGGCATATGAGAGAGAAAAATCCATTGCAAATAATTTTCAGGAACATAAAAAAATCAAGAACAAATATTTAAAATCAACTGTTACTTCTACTTTCAGTGAAAAAACCAAGCTGCCCATGCACAGCGCTTAAAGGATTTCCTTCCTTCTTTCGGTGAACTTGCAGAGGTGATCCATCGTAGGCACAGAACTTCTGGATGTGAGTATCTCAGTTTTTAGACGTTTTGCATGATAATGCGGATCTGGTTGTGGCACTTTATCTTCCTCATTTATAATTAACACCCACTTTGGCTCCCATATAAAAGGACAAGTAATGTGAAAATGGAAGGAGCTGGGTTGGAGATTCCTCTTGCAAGAATTACAGAAGTGAGGTTTGTTTTTAAGTTCTTTCTGATTGTGACTGTGTGAGCTGGACTTTCCAGCTGGATAACTGTAGTTATTTTTTAATAACTGATTTTAACTTTCACAGGAGTTCCAAGTTCGTTTTTTTTCGTAAAGGGAAGGTTAAAGGACATCATTAATTAGATATTATCATATTTGCTTTATCTGAGACACATAGCAAAATGCTGTAGATAAAGCAGGAATATTTAGTCCTAACGATGGTACAACAGGTGATGTGGGTTTGCAGGAAATTACAGTTAAATGGTTATAAATTTCTTTATAAGTGAAAAAAACCAAAATTATTCTACTTCCAAGTGAAGATTGGTTGGTGACAACAGAATGTAAGCACAAAGCAGCCGCTAAGAATTTCATATGCTCAAGTAGCAAAACGTATTCTGGCTGTATTTTAATTCTTTAGGCAGCAGGAGAAGATTTACTGCTGTGTAGCAATAAAAGAAGCAGCAGCTTTGCTTCTGGCCAATAGTCTAAGTTTAAAAAGAAAAAAAAAAGATAAAGAGGAAGCTAGGTTTGTAACAAAATCCTGGCGTAGGAAGGACATAATAGATTTCAACATGAAGCCACCAAAAGGGTAAGAATGAACTTATCGCTTGGGCTTATTATCAAATGACAGTTATCTTAGTTGTTAACGTACCAGGCTGCAAAAGATGTGCAACTTCAAAGTTTAAGGAATGAGGAAAAACAAATCGTCAATAGGAAATCGTAAATTGTATAGTGTAAATAAAAACCTATCCAAAATTTCCATTAATTAGAGATAAGGTAAATCACTTTGTGGCATTTTACTGGCCTACTTCCTCATAGTAACTTACTTCTTACCTACTTAACTGTGCTTATGATATTGCTATTTATGATCTAACATTTCATAACATTTTTTAAATAACTACTTTTTTTTTTTGGTCAATGAAAAGCTGACCTATTTTTTTTTATGCTGGAGGGTAAGCTAAAGCTTTGTCTGTTACTACCCAATAATCAAACCACTCTAGATGAAACGGCCTTTTCTGAACTGTGTGGTTAAGGGGAATCGCTCAAATGTGGTATGTATTAAGTCTTTACTTCATTTAACTCCCCTGCTTCTTCCTGTGGTTATGGTGTTGTTCTTACTCCGTGTTTGGATTGCAGTAGTACCGGGGGCTCGAATCAGAGACAGAGCCCTGCTGTGATGATTGCTTTGCAAATAAAACCTGTGAGAGGGCACGGCTCCTGCTCCAGACAGCGTCCCCGAGAGGCCAGGGAGGGGGGAAGGAGTGCAGTATTGATCCCCCAGCAGCGTTGTGCCGAGGATGGGAAGATGGGACTGGACTCAGGCTTAGCAGAGAGGCTTCTCCACTGTGCGAGGACCCGCAGGATATATCCACCACCATTTATCCCTGCGTTGGCTTCTTGCATTTCTGTGCAGTGCTAAACTATTTCTGGCCTACACACTTGCAGAGCCTTGTTCTGACGAAAACGGTCAGTTTAACTAACCCTCTGGTCATTCTACACTTCTCCCACCTCCTTTGCTCTTCAGAGCAGAAGGACGTGTGTCCCTTGGCCAGCTCACACCTGCATGTGCAGACATTTAAACACCCCAATTAACACAGAGGCTTTGAGGTTTCTATTGCACTAAAATAGTCTGCTTACTTCTGCTTACGCAGTGTTCAGAGACATTAGGTACTGCCAGGAAGTCATTTTCCTGGAGGCAGTACAAGTGTTTCAGTCTCTCATTTTGTGGGGTAAATCTGGACCAATATTCAAATACATGAAGCGAAATTGGGTATGTTTGCTCCACTATCTTGTTGAATTTTGTCCATATTTGTAATTGTATTCATTTCCAAATTGATACTTCATATAATAATAATAATCACTCCGACCTTGTTGCAGCCTCTACTTGTTTGGCAAAGGCTGAACCTTTAAAACTCAACCACAAAAGTCCCGCGTTGCTACCGCCGTGGAGCAGCTTAAGTTGAATGAGGACGTACAGCCCTTGGTGAGGCTCCAACACACCATGCCAGCCAAGCACCCTCCTCCATCTCCAGCTCTCGGGGTTACCCTGCACAGATTTCTAAAACGAGCAGGAAACACCCTGAGGCTCAGAGGAAAGAAGGGAAAATAAGAGCAAGCAGAGGCGATGGATTTCAAACAGCAACTGTTTTGCATAGGTGGTTCCTGAACTTGGCTGATCTTATTTGATAAAAGGTTACAGGTTAACAAGATGAAAACAAGCCATTCCAGGATATACCTAAATCTGCCTCATTTTTAATTTAAAGATTCACATGGTAAAAGAAGCACTTAAAAGAGTAATATAATTTAGAATAAGTATCACGCTAAAGGGCATGTTTCTGCATGACTTCCTTTAATAACTACAGTCTACAGCCTAATTCAGCCTTGCAGATTATTGCAGTGTGAGCACTTTTATTTTTTTATAGTCGTACAGTGGGCTGTTTTATTCTTGCTGTAGTAAAAACATGATTTTTGTTGTTGACTTTTTAAATGGTGATCACTTAATTGGAAACAGATGCTAATGTAAGAGGAAAAACATTTTAATTAATACTTTGGAGCTGGAAAATTTCAGATACCTGAAGAGCTGAAGCAGTTTTTAAACAAAGGATACACTCTGTTGTCCATTATTTCACACAGATCACTTTGTCATAGTATAACTGATCAAAAGTTAATGAGACCATTGGAAGGTTTGTATTAGTTTGTACATGAACTGTCTAACACTGAATAGATGAAACAAGTGAAATAAGCTTCATTTTAAAATGATATTTTTTACTTGGATACGGTGGCGCTTACCTTGTATACTTTGCCCTTCTCATAAAAAGGTCTGTGGTACCCTTGCCCTTGTACTTTCTGAAACGTACATGTACTAATCTGACTTTTTTTTTTTTTTTAGTATTTTATTCTCACGCTGAATTTACAGAAACAAAATGTTTTTGGTTTAATGTCAGGAGTATATTAACTTCATAAATTCTTCCATTAGGATATGATGCACTTCGGAAGTGATAACTGAATGGTAGTAAAAATTCTAAAACCCCGAGGCATTTTTATGAAAACTGGGACTTAAATGCAAATAAAGCAACATATGAAACACTTGCCCATTACCAGAGAGCATTTGCTGACGTGGCCAAGCCTCTGTTTAATTTTGGTTGAAATAATATGGTGTGATTGACAACCTTTGATTAAAAGCAGCAACACTAAAATGGAAGGTCTGTCGTCTTCAGCGCCACAAGTCAACCCTCAAGGGTAATGTAATACGCGCTGCAAAATTCGGAGAAATACATTACTCAGGACCACTTCCAGTGTACATTTGAGGCAACATTTCTAGTTGCAGTTTTCTCAGTCATCAGCATCTCCAGTACATTGTGATGAACTCAGCTGGTTCATAATTTCATGTTGGGGGAGTTTAACATTAATGTTTACTTTTCTGTCAGATGTCACATGAGAAGAGCTGCAACTATCGTGACCTCAGAAAAACCTTAAGAGAAGTAGTGAGAAACCTCAATGTGGTTTCAGACCAAAGTTTTCATCTTTGATTATGACATGGAAAATGAGGCCCCAAAGCTGCAGTGAGTTCCCATACTGATGAAATCTGTAGCATTAGCAGTGTTGTGAAGGAAAGAGTATGTAACTGCAGAATAATCAATGTTACTTCAACTATATTTATATTTCCCGTCTAGTCTGCTCTGAGTTTATATCCAGATGATGTGTGAAGTCAATTAACATGGCATAAAGTATATTCAAGTCACTGTAATGACTTCTGGGATACTTACTTTTTTTATTTTCTATAGGCTTTTAAATAATACCCAAGCCCCAGAAGACTATGGGCATAAATTGCCTAGGAGAAAGGTGAAAATAATTTTTTTATTAATGTGCTTTTGTTATTTGAAAATTTATTCAAGCTATTTTAATAGCTTTTGAAATTCATAGTATAAGTTTAAAATGCAACATATTTTATATTCCTTCTGTGGACAGCAGGCTGTACAAAATTACTTTTAATGTATTTGTAACAATTCCAGTGATGATCTTCATAAATGGTTAGGAATAAAAAAGTGCAAATTTCCTATTTGTGGGCAAAGTTAGATAAGTGTTTGATTTAAAAAGAAGAAACAAGGTACAAAAAAGACAAATGTATAATGATGTTGTTGTTAAGAGGGCATTTCATAAAGATCTGGAGGGTCATAGAGGAAATGTATTCATTCGAGCATTTTTATATCCTTGTTGAGAAGAATTAAGAAAAAAGTGTCGTTCACGTTTTCTATCAAGGTGAGAAAAAGCAATTTTCCAACAAATTCCAAACAGTTCTAGATCTGAGGAAAAGAAAATACCTTTTGATCTTTGGAATCAAAGAGATACATCTCCACAAAATAGCAGGTAAGTCTGTGACTGCAGAACACTTATTTCATCTGTTTATTTCCTGTCTCAGCTTCACTGAGATATAAATTCATGTAGTTATGTGAACTCAGAGGAAGATGGGAAGTAATAATTCAAATGTGTTTAACATTAGTGAGACCAGACTGAAGTGATGTGTCCCGTCTGGGCACAGCACTTCAAGGAGGACGTGTACTTGTGGCCCATTTGAAGCAAACCGTTATGACAGCTTCAAAAGATATCAGAGCATCTCTTTCAAATAAAAAAATAAATGGATTAAGGTTGTTTAACCTAAGGGAAAGAACACTAAAATCGGGATAGTTTTATTATTCAAAAACTGTTACTGTAAAAGAGTAAGTGTATGTTACTCCATGATGTCCATGATGGAGAGGGTAAGAATAATGGTATTAACAAGCATGGCTTAGGTTAGACATAATGAGAAAAAATCCTCTCATGGCAGCGTAGGCTACTGCTGCAGTGAAATGCCTGAGGAGGTTATAGAGCCTCCAAATTTTGGAATAGTTTAGAGCAGAGTGGACGAGTAGCACTGGGGATGACATAATTGTGGTTTATTTGGGGGGACAGAAGAGAATTAGTGTATGTCTTGAGATCCTATCCAGCCTCTTTTTTTTTTTTCTTTTTTATTTCCCCCCTCTAATTCAATGAATTCTGATTTTTTTTCCCAGCAATACTTGTCTCTTTTGACTGTAGAACTCAAAATGCCTTTTAGAGAAAGGAGGAATGAAATGGGAACCTAGCTTTGTGTATTTAAAAGTTCAATCCACCAATGTTTCAGGAAAAATTTTGCAAGTAGCCTGTCTCACCTGAACACAGGGTCAGCTTAAGTTTTCCATAATTTATTATTATTATTACAGAAATCTGTTTTTAAAAAAGAAATTAAACTACTCCGGAGTCCTGTTGAAATAAATTTAATAATCTCTTAGGCTATGTAGGAGCAAGTCTACAATTAACAAATAATCTGAGTGTGTTCTTTTAAATATTATAATCTTCAAAACTATTTACTGATTAGTCAAGCTTTTTCATAAACATCATTTTTTTATTTTACAGAGAAGTTCTTGAGAGATATGGAAGAGGTTCACACAGAATGAGGCAATGGAGAGCCTGACATATCGCTGCAGCTGAGGTAATGTGATAGTTCCTTCTTTGGGCAAGAAAGTGCCTATTTGATCATGAGGTAATGAAAAAATAACATGTTCTGTCATTAAAAAACCCTAGACAAAATCCAGCTGAGAATTTTGGACAAGTCTTCCCGTGACAAAGTGGGAAATGTTTTCCTATGACATTATTTAATTGTTGCAAGCATCTGCAAGGTACCTGTATCCCACCTAGTTTCAGGCGGAATGAAATCAGGTTTTATTAATGTCTATTTTTCTTCTAACAGTATGGAAGCATTTTTATACCATTTTTTATGGATTGAAAGAACCAGCTCCTTAGTTTTTCACTGTGGTGTGTGGAAAACTATGATGTGCAGTTTCTAAACAGAAAGTGTTGTACTGAATTGAAATGCAACTGGCACCCTTCTCTTGTATTTACAGCACTTGAAAACGAACGCTTCACTTTAGTGACAACAGGATGATTTGACAAACTATTTCAGCAAATCAGAATTAAAATGTTGCAAGAAGTCTTTGGCTACTCCATGGAAATGCCATGCAGAGCCAAATGGCAACAGTTCTTTATGTTTATTGTTCTTTATGCAGCGGGTATTTTCACTTGAGAAATGAATTGACTACAAACTCATTGCTCATTCAAAGTCCGTTTGTTGAATCGGTTTACTTGTATGGCTACTGAGGTCAGTGGGGAAACTTGTTCTCGGGAGGCCTGAACTAAGGGAAAAGACAAAGATTTTAGGAATTTTACATCATCCAGCACTGAGAATTCCTCAGGGCTGCTCTGCGTTGATCCTGGACTACGCTATCCTTTAGCATCCTCTGTTCATAGAGCAACTGGTGTCCCTGGTGTTTGGCGTGGTACGTTATGATATTAATATTGTTTTCCTGCATATTTTTTTAATGAGGACATGGATTTTTTTCGGAGTTGACAATAACGTGGGTGCTGAAAAAGCGAGGTATCATGGAGAATGTAGTTAGAAAAATTAATCTGCTTGAAGGCTTGGGGAAGAGAGGAGGGATGGAAACCCACAGCTGAGTATCTGTGCAGCCAGAACAATCTCCCATACCCTGGGATAAAGCAGTGCAGGCTCTTATCTACTGCTGTACCTGTAGCAGCAGTAAAACTGATGGAGAGGGTCACAGAGTTTCTACTGCTTTGACTTTTATAAAACACTTGACAATAAAAGATGCAGATTATAGTTATTTACTGTTTTTAATGAGGTAGTGGTTAGACCATGATAGACTCTATGTTTGATTTTACTTTCTATTCTGGAGCATTCAAATGTTCAGTTTTGCTGCTCGTGTGGGCAGAGGCATCACAATAAATGACTGTTTAATTCACTAATATTTTGAGATTACAGTCCTGTGAGCCTGCTTTATTAAGTTGGCATATTGTTTTTCAAAATTTTATCAGACAAATTGGCAATATACATGCAATAGACTATGCAAAGAGTTAATTATTCCACTAGGGTTCTTAGAGTAATTGTGGATAATGAGATTTCTAGTTTAAAAGTCTATTGCTGTAAGTCGTTGAAATATACTTGTTATATATTTGTTTCTTGCTTTTAATTCAGAGATTTGCAGAGTATGGGGGCTCTTGCCATATTATATATTCGTCTAATAATCTGAATTTATAGCTATATACACATTTTTATGAACAATCAGAACCTGCTGCCTTTCTAACAGTGAAGAAAATATTTGAAACTTAATGTTACTCAACAGGTATTGGATTTTAATTCATAAGCATGTGGAACAGTTGTTCAGATAAGAATACTACTTTTTCTAATGAAATAAATAAAATAAAGTGCATTGTGAATAAATACAAAGACTTCCTCCTGGACTATCCAAGATAAATATTCATGAAGTGATGAACAGTTGCAAGCAGAAGATAAGTATGGTCAATATGGGAGACTCTTTGTGATAAAGAGAAGTTGTATTGATGGCTCGATGTGACAATTCAAGCCCAGTCCTACTGTAAGGAACGACTCTGTAGCAGATCAGTTCCCTGGGTGGATTCAGTTCCATTTCCCTTCATTTGTCACAAAGCCAAACAATTGCATTTTCCTGCGGAAGCCAGACAGCTCAGGTAGATGGACCAGGAGTTCTCTTCTGACTTGTCTTATTAAATGTAATGGCTAATGAAGTTCCACTCAACTATTTTGTGCCCTCTTTTATTGCTGTGTAAACCTCTGTCATCAGTAAAGTTGCAGTGACATGACTGAAAATGTTTGTGGATAACTGTGGGGTCATTTGGAAATAGCTGATGCAGACTTTGTCCAGGAAGCAACAAGAAGTAGATTTATTTATGAGTTACACTTATGGGATGAGAGGAAGAGTCTTTTCCCCCTCCCTAGATCTCAAGGTGTAAGGAGTAATGATTATTTACCTGTTAAATAACAGTATATACCAGAAAGGAGCAAACACTTTCCCTTCCAAGCTGTCACCCATATGGTCAGGCAGCAACAGATGTGGGAAATAACAACTGGGACCTTTTAATTTCTCATTTCAGTTCTAGACTGAAAGACAGAACGTGATCAGAATCTCCCCTGCAGAGCCATACTCCAGGGTGAGCCAAGGACAGGTAACTCCTGCTGACCCACTCGCAGAGAGATGAAGAATCTGAGGTACTGTTTCAGCATTTAAGTGTATCTTACTAAATACAAGAGGAATTGACTGTTGTACTGATTGCTCATTGAAAAGAGTAAGCACACAGATAGCATTACACTGTTCTTCATTTATATAAGGATATCATAGGTATTTTAGTAGGTCAATTTAGACTCTAAGTGATCAAAACAAGATATTGGTTAGGATAGCAGTTTTTCTACCAATTTAATTGATATCTTTAAGTCCCAATTGGAAGGAAGGGAGATGCCTCATATAATGTACAGACTTGCCACGTTGCTTTACTAATTGTATCATTTCAGGGTAACTACATCTTCTATTATTAAATCTGTGTTTTATCTGGAATCTCTCATCGTAGCATATCACTCTAATAAAGTGATTCCACCTTGTTCCTAATAGTTCCTGATATGCAGTGTATAGGATGACTTCTACTTAATTTGAATAAATTTCTTTATCAAGAGTGTAAGCTATTTTATTTCAGTTCTGTCAATGCCCTGCTGAGTTCTGTAAAATTGTCAAAAGGCCTCAAAGATTGAAAGTATGTGTAATTTATTTTTTTTTTTTTATTTTATTTTATTTTCAATTTTCCTCACAATTCCTTATCTTTCTGATCATAGGGTGGAACAAACGTCCCTGAAGGAGTGTGATCTGTGGAAAAATGGATGGTCACGAGGGGCATGTGCTGAAGGAAATGGGAGGCTCCTTCAATCTTACAGGAGCCTCCTATGGACCAGAGTAGTCCATTAAATTTGCTGCCAACCAGATAGGTCTTAATTGCAAGAATCCATGGAGTCAATGACACATCTACAAGGACACAGCAGGTGGGCAGGGTTACTGTTTGCTCTCTCTTCATTCTCCATTTTGAGTTTATTTTAAAATATTCTGGTTTTCTCCTTTTTATTAAGCTGGACATCTAGGTGTAAAAGCTTTCTAGTTTCTTTGGTGAGTGGGTCAGGATGGGTCTGGAATATGGTGGGTGAGACTTGTGTTATTTTTACCTGTAATATTAAATTTTATTTTTTCACTGTTTGGGACATGTTAATATTGACAAATTAGAAGTAAAGTAGGTACATCATTACAGTGCATTTTCCTGTTACTGGAGAGAGTTCCTGTTAAAAGGCTGTTAGGAAACTCAAAGCTGGGATCTCCATCAAATGCAATTTAAAAATTAGTTTTAAGTACACTTCACATCAGTTCATTCATGGTGAGAAATATTTACTTGGTTTCACGCTGCTGGAAAAAGCAAAATGGACAGGATTTTCATTTCTGTGCCAAAAACTATTGTGTGTGGGAAACAGGCTTAACCTGAAGCTATGGTTGCAGACTTAGCAGACAAAGAAATTGAGAAAAATAAATAATTTAAAATAGTAACTAAGTCCCAATAAATAATTATTTAATATATGATCAAGGTAAAAGCAAAGCAGGAACAAAGCCTAAATTATGTATTTTTTTTAAAAAAAAGTTTAAGTAGACTTAGATACAGAATTGATTCTTTCTGAGTTGGGGTAACTGAGTGGTAGAATTATAAAGGCAAGGACTGATGTAATTGAAAACTTTCAGAAGAGTATGCAAAACTTTTACAAGGTCAAGACTGGAATTTTTAAATACTTAGATAATTTCATTTATTTGAATGAATTTCATTATGTGATAGATATATGATGAGAATGATGGTGTTTAAATTAACAAAGTCTGTCGTAAGAGTTGCTACTTTTAACTAAAAGCGTTTTAAAAGATGCTACATTAAAAGCAAATGAAATAGAGATACTGGGATGAGGCACAAATAAACAAGAAGTTTGTTTGGGGATTTTGCTTCTTTTAAAATCTCTTAACTGTCCACGTTTCCTAATTATGCTTCATTTACCTTGAACGCAGTTTCTCTTGAAGGGAAGCAAAGATGGAGCTTCTCATAAAAGATTACATCTGGTGGCTTCTGGCTTAAAAAAAAATAATAAAATCAATGCTAAAGGCTGAAAGGCTTTATTCAAATTCTAAAGAAGAAATCAGCAAAAGCTTGGGCTTCAGGCTTGTTATTGGGTACCTGCATTTGGGCATCCTGACACTCTGTAATTGAAATTCATTGCTCATCCTTTAGTCTCTCTGAATGGGACACTGTTGTTAGTGCTCACTGCCTGCTCCGTTCTCCCATCGCTCCTTCAGCCAACTTAAACCTTCCCGGATGAAAGAGCCTATTCCATGCCAGACCCCTGCGTTTGCCGTTGCTCAAGTAGAAGGTGATTGCGGTGTTTAGCAATGTGCTGAAGTATAATATAATACAAATGCTTGAATAATATAATACACTTGCAGGAAAAGAAGAGACATTTCACTTCCCTCCTTTTCCCTTTCTGATTTTGAAATTGGTTTCAGGTTCTTCATTAAAAATCCCATGTCATTGCTAACATTTTTAAATGAAGTTTTAATTTAACCTTCTGATGTACCTAACGCACTTGAAGTAATTAGTTTTCTCCCCCACTCCCACTCCTACAGCAATAAGAGGTGGCAGGAGTATAATTCTTGGTGCCTCCCGTACTAAAAACAGGAGCAAAGGTGGTGTCCACTGGCCATGTTGGGATGATTTAGCAGATCTCTCTAAGCTGACGTCTGAAAATTGGATTAAGGTTTTCTTGTCAAATATAGACAGAATTGAACCTGCATTGAGGCAGCACTCTTCCTTCCCCCTTTGTCTTTATCCTGTTCTCTTTACCTGGAGAGGAAAAACATTTCTTAATTGAGATTAAAGAAGGTGAATGAGCCATTAATGGCAGAAAGCAGAGCACGAGGATTTCCACTGCCTGTACAGGCTGTTCAGCTACATTCAGATCATCAAAACTTAAAGGAGTAACACACAAATAAATAAAAGGGTTACTATAAACTGCATGTATTAGATTTTCATCCTCAAATTTAAGTCTGGCTGGGACCTCGAATCTAAGACTGTTTTACGGTCCATTTGCAAAGAGCTTAGTTTGGAGAAACTGGCAGAAATTTGCAAGAATACCCAACTTCCCTCAAGATTTCTGACATTCAATTTGGATGATGTATTACAAGATCAACTGCTTCCTAACTTCGTTTTTCCATTATTTGCAGCAGAAATGTTATTAGATATGGATTTCAGTAACGTGATTACCAGTGAGTGGTAATTTTGTAGTTTCTGTGTGGGAACTGCTTAAGGAATTATTGCACCATTGGAATCAAACCATAATTCAGATTTAAACTTAATCTTACCCTAAGCTATCCTAAATATTATCAACACCTTTCCATCCCTTCTGAAAATAAATGGAGAAGTAAAATACTTTAAGTGACAGTGTGTTTCCTGTGTTATGTGTCCTGACAAAAAAAGACAAGAGAATTAAAGTTTATATAATTAGAAGAAAAGGAACCAAAATTTTATAGGCAATTTGAAGAAGTATAGAAGAGGCTGTTGATCAAAGTTTGGGAGGTATTCATGGTATAGTGGTCAGGTTTTAGTTAATATGCTGAGTAACATGTAATGAGGACTTCTTGTGGGGAATATACATCAGCTTTGTATTCCTTTTGTCCATCCTCAGGTGGTGCAGCACGCTGTTGCCTTCTGAACTGCTGGTCTCCTGAGATGATTGACTGAGCTGATGGGTTTAATGATTTCTCCGTGGTGAACATTTGAGTTGGCTTTTGGTCGCTATGCTGGTGATTTGTTCCATTTAGCGGTGCCCTCTAATAGTTGCTAAAGAACATTTTATTTAGGGTTCAATTGAGGAATTCACCCCCAAGCTCCGAGTGAGTTAATCTCTAAGAACAGCGAACCCCCAGCAAGGCCAACTCCGATGCACGTTAGATCTTTCACTGACAGGCAGTAGAGCAGCGTTTCCAGCCCACTGATCGCTCTCATCACTGGGTGCTTTCTCTTCTGTTCTTAGTTGTTTGGGTTTTGCCTGCTTTATTACCTCAGTTGCTCCTACAACGCCCGCAGCTGCCATCTTCTCTCTCTGTTGGGGTGAGCCAGGGTTTGCGTTGTTATGTCTCTGGTGAGATTTTTGTTGTGTGCAGGAGACCTGATCTTTCTTCAGTTTTCCATGATACGGGGCTGCCCAGCACTGGGGGGCATGCCAGGTCTCCCTGTCCCTGCAGATTGTCCCCTGGGCAGTTCCTAGCCCCGGGATGAGGGGACGGGGAGCAAGACAATGCTGTGAAATTTGAATATTGATTCTTAATTTCATTCCCCTGGTGGAACCAATACTGTGTTTGCCTTCGTTCATCTCTGTGCTCTGATCTTCATTAGGACAAGAAATCATTCCCCAAGGATTGGAACCTCCTCTTCCGGGGAATTTTGAAAATTGGCCTTGCAGAAAATTATCTTCTTTCTTCAGCTCTTCCTCAGGTTACCATTGCTCACTGCATTATTAGAAGTGGTTGTTAAATGAGCCTTTTAGGGCAAGAGGCCTGTGATAGTGGGGTTTTTTTGGTTTTTTTCCTTTCTATGGAAAATTTCCTTAGCAAATGTCAGATTTTTGCTATATTTCCAAGTGTAGTCAGACATCCACAGCTGACAGTAGAAAACTTCTAGAACATCTGCATCAACACAGACATGTCTCAAAAATAGTCATTTCAACATTCAGTAGATTTATTTCAAATATAGAACAAATTGAAAGAGCCAAAATTTCTGCAGTCATTTCTTTCTGAGCAGAAACCTTTATATTTCTGTTGCAGCTTTTCACAAGGAAAAAAAAAATCATCTTTAACTTATTCAGCTGCCAGGCTTTGTAGAAAATAATTGCATTGGGGTAATATTTCGTGTGTCCTGTTAATATGCATATGTTTTAGAAGCAGAGTGATAATTTTTGGTTAGGTGTGCTTATCAAAATCACATCTGGAGCACTTGAACACTGACTGGTGATAAATGTTAGATAATAACAAGAGCGGATAACTCAGTTTTTAAAATTGCTGCTGTACAACGTATCTACTGGCTTTTTTTTTAACAAATTAGTAAGATAACGAAGGAAATTATAAAAACATTTTGATTACTTGCGTGTTTGGGGGTTTTTTGTTTGGTTTGGTTGTTTTTTTAATTCTATAGCTTGAAAAATAATTTTGAAAGAATACAATTGGGGGTGGTTGATCATGGGAATATATTTGCTGTAACACTATACACTAACACCAACACCAACTGTTTATTTCAGTTTCATCCTAATCTGCAGAGCAGTAGAGAAAAGCCCTGATTTATGCCGTTCCAGAACGATCCATAAAGGATTCCTTACTGGATCCATAAAGGTGGGCTGTTGTTGTCTTTTGTGGAGTTTTGATTGACTGGGGGGTTGGTTGCTCGTTTGTTTGAATATTGCAGTTCTTTCTACAATACTAGATTCTGGTTCATTACTTGCTGGAATCCTTTGGCAAACTTTAAAGGTCCTACGTAAATGGTACAAAACACACTGATGGGGAAAAATGATTTGGACTCTTTCTAAGATGGGAATGGATGTGATAATTTGGCTGTGAATTACGAGCTGAGAACACTTGGGTCTGATCTTGGCTCTGAGATAGTTTGGGTGGAGCAGATTATTGTTAGCTGTCAGTGGGGATGGGAAGACTGCGGTTCAGGTGATGTTCCCAAACAATCTGCCACGATCTGTCAAGTCCTGAGTCATTCCTGGAAAAAAAAAAATATTCCAAACTTGGTGTAGTTGTTGAATTATAGGATGAGCAAGGCAGCCTGTAAAAATTGACATTTTAGCCTTTCTGTTCTTGGGCTGCATTCCATACGTGGGGATAGCAGTAATACCTTCACGGGTGAGATAATTTTAAATTGGAAGAATTATAAATATTGTATTACAATGAGCCATTGAAACACCTTGAGCTAGAAGTATTGAAATTACAAAAGTATTAAAGAATGTGATCTGATGTGTATCTGTACAATGGGATGAGTGTTATTAGACACTGATGTAAACCTGCATGGGAAGGATATAGTCTGTACTGCTGAAGGAAATGGACAGGGTGGAAATCCGTTGTTAAATAAAAAAGTTTAATATCAAATGGCATATTTTTAAATAGTAACAGCCCCCGTGTTATCTTGGGCATCCATTTACTACTATTGGCAGTCAAAGTCCTGAGGGTGAGCTTTTAATTTTGTGCTTTACATTAAAGAACTATTCTCTTATAGAGCATTTGCCTTCTAGCCTCTGCAAATAAATAACAAGTGTGCCATACATCACGGGCAAGGCAGTCCCACCGCCAAATGGATAAAACCGCCTCAACCATTTTTTGTAGTACTGGAATAGGAAACATTTATTACATCCATTATAGACAGCAAAGTGATTTAAGAGCCAAAGAGGTGTCATTTATATAATGTTACAATTCTTCTTAGCTCTGAGAAATAAAATGAGCAAGGATCCAAACTGGCTGTATGTCTGTTGTGCTACCCCACAAAATTGGACGTTGCTATAAACTGAGATGGTCATCTGGAGCTGAATTTTACAGCTAGACGTTTCTACACCATATCATATTTGAGACTCAAATTGTCTCAAACTTCATGCTGTTGGAAGGATGAATATAGAAAAAATTTCTTTTCTTGCACCTTCCTTCCTTTAGAAATTAGAAAAACTTTAACAGTTGCACAAAACTCTTACATGTCACTGCAAAATAGTGTGTTTCAGTAATGGTGATAATGATAACTGACCACTGCTGCTTCCGTGAGTGTTCATTGTTGTATCAGGCATGTCGTTGCACCCATGTTGCTTTCTATCCACATATATAATGTTTCTAGCTAATGTATAAGCAAAGATCTATTACTAAAAGTACTCGTTTTTCTGTTGTCAGAGTGTCAGTGTGATCTTCTCGTTGAACTGGGCTCTGCAGGGAGAAAGCCACAGATCTTTAACTTTAAAACAAGAGATAACTGAGAGAAATAAATGCTACAAATGGCAGAGTGTGTTCTGATAAGCACTTGGGAGACCAGTCTTAGAAGGAGACTGGAACAGAGATTAGACTGAGAAGAATGGGAAATAATTGCTAAAGGCGTTGGTGTATTTTCTGAATGTACTCGTACGTCATCAGAATTATAGGAAAATTGCTCAAATCGTGTGTGTTGCAGACGTCTGGCAGAAATCACCAAGAGATGTGGGGGTGTTACATCTGTTCGTGGCTGAGGATGGCCTCCAGAAGTACATTTTTACTTGCTTTCTCAAAGTCATTTAGAGAGATACCTGCTTCTTTGCAAGGTATAGAGTCAGAGATCTTACCTCAGACTGCTTCGTGGTTTGTAATGTTGTTGAGTTCTCACTTTGAATTTCACTGTAGGTTTAGAAGATTACATCTTATTCTTTGTGTGCTCTGTACAGGGGCCTGTTAAGTCTCTGAACACAAGAAACTTGCTGGATTTCCCTGGGGCTGGTGATCTTATTACTTGCTATTCGTTGAATTAATCCTCCTGGGAAGCATTTAATTTTTTTAGCTCTTAAAACTTTTGGAGCTTCATATTATTATGAAAGGTTTAGCTGAACTAAAGTTGTTAGGACAGGGCTTAATCTTGCAGACCCTCAGGATGCCCCATATATTCGCCCTCCACTGCATAAAATTTGAGAGTCTGAAACATCTATCTGAAAAGAGCCCACTTTTCCAGATCTGGGGGTGAAATTGCATAACATTGTGAATCGGTGTATCGCAATATTCAGGTCAGTGGACACCTCTCCCTCCTTACATTGTTGCATTATCTCTTCCCAGACTCCTTTCAGATGATCCCAGGACCTGCTGCTTTAACTGGATCCCTCAGCAATGGTTGTTTTCTGCCACTCGGCAGTAATTGCCTCACTCTTTGTCCTGCAGCTTGAGCAGGATCGTTTTCTGCTTGAGAATGCATTCCTGGTTAGGGAGGAAGTTATTTTTTCCCATTGCCATGTGGGGTCTCTCATCCACAGCTTGCAGCTCTTCTGCTTCATCAAGCTGGAGAGTCTTTATCGTGAGGAAGGAATTGGGTTTATCCCTCCTTGCCCTACCACAGTGACTCCTCCATTGCACCAGAGATGCCCGTGTGGCAGCACAGGACCTACAGCACGAATGGACGGTGCTCCCAGAACATTCCCTCATGGCTGGTTGGAGTCGCTCCAGAGATACTTTGCACAAAGCTGCCTTTGTGCAGGGAAGGATCTGGGCCGTTCGGTGGGTGCTGGGAGCGTTAGTGCTATTGCCAAGGTGCGAGTCAGATCAGGCCAGTTGACTTGGGTGGGAGATTTGATAGAGTGAAGAATGACAGCTCAGGCTCTAAACAAAGCAGTGTGTGTCTGTCTGAGTATTCAGAACTTTACCTCAAAACGTACCTGTTCTGACACTAAATTTTACTGTAAGCTATATAATAGATCTCTGCCACATTAGAAGTCTAATCCCAATATTGACTTAGAATGTAGATTAATAACATACTTAGTATAAATTTCTCTTTATGTATATTATGCATCTCTTCATTTTCATTTTTACAGTAACAGAAATTTCTCCCATAATTCCAGCTCAAGAAGGTGACAGGACTCAGAAAAGCTAACCTTCCGAGTGCTGCACTTGCAAAGCATTCCTGCCTTCCAAGACCAAATCCAAGAACAACAAAAAGTGCCAATGGAGTAATTATAAAGTACATCCTTTTTACTATACAAAATTTTCAGGGGTAGCATTAGTCATTCAGTTGTGATCTCAGATCACTCTGTGAATATACGTGTCCTGCAAATGCTTTTGTAAGTTATACTTGAACCTTAGACTCTTAGGACTCTAAGAAATATTCCCAGTAAAGAACATAATGGATCGCAGTAGTTACTAGATCAAAATCACTTGTGATTTTCAAAATATGTAGCAATTCTGTTACCTTGGCCCATTTGCGTGGTCATTTTCCAGTCATAGTTTTAACTCAAGAATTCATGTTTTTAAAATTGGCTGCATGATGTCTTAAGGTAATAAAGTGTGGGATTTTCGCATGTGGTTGGCAGAGTTATGATTTCATACTGTCATTGCAAGGACTTGTGATCTCTGAGGCCCAGGTCTATCCACTCTGGGTGTTGTCTTCAATGTAGAGCTCTTTAAAAAAGAACTTTTTGGCTGTGATAATTGTTAGAAAATGCGTCGCTGTAAGTTGTACAATGTAAGTTTTGGTAGTTAAATGTTTGATCTGGGGTATTGGAGTTGTTATTTGCTAGTCAACAAAGAATTAAATTCTGTCATTCATTTAGGTAAAATACTGGTTTTCTGACATACTCTAAAGCTATTGATAATCTATCTTTAAATATCAGAAGAAAATCTATAGGCTATCCAAAATACAGCTTCTGGTTTAAAGCAGATAGAAGGAACTACCTTTTACACAGCGTCTTGTTAAGTTGCAAAATTTCTTGCCATAAGAGACTGTGGAGACTGAGAGTGTAAATGGGTTGCAAAAAGGGTTTAGCCAAGTTTGTTGTTTGCTACTGAACATGGTGATCAAGGAAGTACTAGCTGAGAGAATTCCTAAACTTCTCATGGGAGGTTAGGAATATTCTGTGGAAGGATTGGTTTCGTGGTGTGGTGAGGAGGAAAGCGTCTTCCCTTACTCAGACAGATGTTCCATAAATGGGTCTCATGTAGTGGGTTTTACCTGGATGGTGCAAAAACTGAGTAAAACTCTGTGTGTGATGTCAGTATGGCACTAGCAGTAAAGTCCCCTTCCTGAGGTAGTCCCATGGAAAGTCAAACCATTCATTATTTCACTCTAGAAACTTCAAAATTAATTTTTTATTTTTTAAGCAGAGTGCTTTACCTGCATATGCATTGCAGAAAAGTGGGAGAATGAAATTTCATTCCTTTCTCCTGTCATAGATGAACACTTTTTGTCTGTAGCACATTATAGTAAGAGGAAAAAACAGTGATTTGCATTTATCTGCAGGCTGACAATCTTTGCAGATGTTTGCTTCAGAGAGGCCCAGATTGAGTCATCCAGACCACTTTTTCTAGTCTGCTGCCTCGATGTACTGCATTTAAAAATACTTCAGAAAGTAGGCTGAAGTGGTAAGGATCAAAATTGTTGGGACGTTTCTGAAAATTTATGCCTAAATATTCATTCCAGGATCACTCACAGCAGTTCCTTGGAAGAGCGTGTGGGAATGGAGGACGAGCTGAGTGCTCAGTCAGAGCAGGGTGTGTAATTCCATAAGGAGCAGCCCCGAACAAAGGTCATCTTCTCAAGCCATTGCTTTCCCCATTGTTAGATTAACTATGAAAGCATTAAATTTTAGGACTAAATGCAAATATCTCTCCTTTGCTTATGTGATGACATGCTGTGATTCACGCTTGTGTCTGGCTGCATGTTTTCTCCTTTTCATTTGGGCTGTTCTGCAGGACAGAATGATGACGTTTCCATTATATTACCAATCTGCCTCAGCCCCATGATTTCCCTTCGGGTGATTCAGTTTTTTATGTCCTAGAGATATAGCACTGTGCAGCTTTTATACAGGTGAAATTTGCATTACCCATAAGCATCGCCAGTCAAAATTCCTCATAAAGTATACATTTCAATTAATGTTTCTGATTCTTGATCATAAGAATGTAAAAAAAGTTTTATATTCTGAACTTGGGTGGAATACCCAACAAGTAATTCTACTACAGCTCCATTATATTTTTTCACAATTACCTGCTCTCTGTTGTGACACAACTCCCACAGTACAGCAGCATAGACATATAAATAACTATCTTCTAAACTTTCTATCGACGAATATTGTTTTCTGTCATCACAATTGCACCATGAAATATGAAAGTTCAATTTCCTCTTCATTTCCTTTTAATAAAACTTCTGTTCATTTCATTTTTGAAAAGAGATTGGATCTAAATTACTTTGACTTCTTCTGGCCTAACTTTGGTGAATATTTCGAGAGAGAATCTGAAACCCTTTTAAAACCCACCAAGGAGATTAAGGGCTGGATTCTCAGGGCTTTGTACTTACATTCTCATCTCTCTTTCAATACAAGTCTTTTGCATTTAGAAATGAGTGTATTGATTCCAGGACATTGTTACAAGAAGCATAAATAGTGTACCCAATGCCATAGCTGCTGTTTAAAACTTAACATTTCCAAACAGCAATTTTTTGTTCAAATAGCAGGGAAGGCAGTTAACCGCAGAAGTAAATTTGCCAGATTATTTTTCAGTAAAAGTTGCTGTACTTCATGGTTCTTCTGCAGCCTTTCCCAATTTGCACAGCTAGCATTCGGAGGGATGGGAGGGGTGTGATACTCACCGTTGTACCTACCGGTGGCCTGTTAATGGTCAAGTTAATGGAATTAAACCAAAGGAAAAAATCAGCTGGCAAAAGCAAATGCAGATTTCACAGGCTGGCTCTCCATAACAGTTGTAGCTTTTTTCTGTTGATTTTCATGGAAGCTTTTTCCTAAATTACAGCAGTTACTCTGAGTAAGCTCAATTTATACATTAATGGCGTAGGCTTGTGGTCGTCGACTGTGTCTGTCCACTGAAGTTAAAGGTTTCTGGGCTGAATAACATCGTCCAGCACAACAGGCTGGACATCCAGCCATCCTCATGACACTGAATATTTCGTATTGTTTGTTCACTTTGGCTAACAGTAAACTGCATGCTGAACGCTCTGGAATGGATGGAATTTCTGCTTAAACTCCCCTGGCAGAAGAATAGTTTTTCTAAGTATTTTAGGAAATGTGTTGTGACTGTTAGAGACATTAACACTAGCTGTTGTTTCAGTGTGCATAACTTCATGTGCATCTGCATTAGTGATGGAATATTTATATACTCAGAAAAGATTCTTTTTTTCAGCCTTTGTTGTGAGATCAAGAAAACAGTGTGATGCCGGCCCTGGATGTCCCTGCCATTCTGGAAATGATCTTTCATCAGCTGGGATTACATGCTACAGCTGATAATGATTCTCTTTTCATAATTGCTCTTGGGGCAAATGCGAGTCCTATAATTTTTTTTGTGATGCATACATCCAGGCAGGAGAAGGGGTTTTTCTCTGTACAGGAGCTCGGTATCTGCAGAGCCAGCTTTTGTGTGTGCGTCAAGGAGCGCTGTCACTGGAGACCACGTGTTCTTTGGAATTGCTGCAGAATGTGAAGCTGAGACTGATACGTCATGGATGGACCCACTTCTGTCTGCCAACAAGGCTGCATCTCAGAGTGATACCCAAAAAGTCTTTACTGCAGTCTATCTGTCTACATTTCCAATGGTGCACTGCAAAATAGTTTGGAATTAATATTCCAATGTGGAGATGCGAGCCCGAGATTTTGACAAAGGTACTCGTCCCATTCCCTCTATTAAAGTGATAATGAGTTTGAATTCTGCAGAAACCATGTAAGACAATATGTTGGCTCCACAACGATGTAATTATAGCTATGTTAAACTATTCCAGCAACTCTCTTGTGCACATGAAATCAAACAAGTTTGGAACAATATTTCATCTAATTTTCAATGTGTAATTGAGAAATGTGCTCTTAATTTTCTTTGTTCTTTGTTGGGAAAACATTATAAAAAACCCTTCATCTGACAGTCTTGGATTGGTTGGGGAAAAAAAGAAAAGAGAAGCAGGACCTCAGACCTCAATTTCATTTATTATAATAAATCAATTTCATACTCATTTGTGTTTAATCTCCATTGGAAATTTACATTATCCAATCAGAACTGAACAAGTCCCTCAGGGGAGATCAAGTGTCACATAAAAATTCAACAGGAAATTCATGCAATAAATCAGTAAAAGTACAACTCGTATATGGAGATTTTAAACCCATCTAAATTCTATTAAAGACCTCTAAATCCTATTTTAGACAGAACAAGAAGGGAACTTGGGAACTGTAACATCCCTAAGAGGCTCCTCAAAGTGCACATACTAATATTTAATCATTTATACTTTTTGCATGTCCAAATTAAATAGTTTAACGAAAGTGAGCATAGCTTTCATTTATACTTTTTCTTCTGACGAGGAGTAGTTTATAAGGACAACATTATATCATCATAATCGTCAAATATTTAGCTGGTTTAAAAGATACTCTGTATGTTGTAGGCAACCTTTTGGCCAATTGAGTTAACATTTGCAGTATATGTGATAGGAGAAGGGCTTATGTGATTTACAGTGGATCTAAACATTCCTTGATGAGATTTGAGCATGTGTGTATGTTCTCTTTGAAAAGCAGAGAAGAAGAAGGAGGAATTAAAAAGGAGGAAGCAGACAAATGACAATGGAAAAAGCAAAAGCCACCTGTGGTGGGCGAATTAATGAATTTCAAGTGGGCTCTACGTTTTCTACCTTGAAATGAGGAAAAAGCTGTGGCGTAATGGTGGATTGCTTCCTGCTCTGCAGCAGTCAGAAAGGAAGACAGAGCATTAAATGGTCTGGTAGGTTTATAAAAATCAAGAGTTTGTGAAGAAGCAGGAAGCAGAGAGATATCTCTAGTCCTGTCCAGCTCCAGTTACAGAGATGACTGTTCTGAAACCATTTACTCTTCAAAATGATGCTTTTTATCTTCTGGACGTCTAGGATGTTTCTTATCTAGTGAAAGAAACCACACTGAAACAAAAGACAGAAGCCTGGAATATTTGTTTAATATAAACGAGTAATGCTGTAAAAACTGGAATGAGGAAATGGCCTTCTGGGACGTTTGAAACGCTGCGTGTGCTTCACGCTTACGGTCTTGGGCTGAGTTCAAGATAGTTTCCCTTCCTTCAACCAATAGATCTGCCCTTGGTGTCTGTGAGAAAGCCATTCTTTAAAGCTCTAGCTACGGTGTAGAAACAAGGTAGGAGAATAAACCAGAAACCCATTGTATCAAAAGGATTGCATATACAAATATCTTGGCTTTAAAAAAAATAAATTAAAAACTCCAAATATTTCTATATTTTGGAACATGAGAGCTAAAACGTAGAAGTATATTAAAAGAAACGTTGGTTACAACACTTTATTTGGAGTAATTTGAACTAGTTCTGTTTGAAGGACAAGACTGCAAGTATAATTAACCTCTTGGTCTCTGCATATTTGTATCCCTGAGATTAAAAAACTTGTGAATGAGTTTCATTTGCACTTTGAAAGAAGTTGTTACGGGAAAGGCTCGTTACAACTGACACACTGCCGTTGCCCACATTGCTCTGTTATTTCCTCAAAACATGAATCACATATAATCAGAATAGTCAGGGTGTCTTTATTACCTTTGGATTGTTTTAGGGAAAGCAACAGATGGTGATATTTGAGTTGTCCAGATATAGAAAATAGGGGCTTGCACCAGCAGCCTGTCTTAGAGTCTTGTTTGCCTTTTTACAGACATAACCCAAAATAATTAGGCAGGTATTTAAGTTCCTGTTTAAGTACAAAAGTGGATCAATAATAAATGCTTGAAGTTATTAATCTGGTTGGAGGCTTCCTGAAGTCAATACTTACATGGGTAAACACACTTTTCAACACAAGATAAAACTCTGTCTTCTGTGTCAATTTAAACCCTTATGCATTTAGCACCAGACAGGGCTAACACTTTGCTTATTTAAGGAAGGAAATTTAAGCTTTTGAAAGTTCTACCCCTAGGAAATGAGAGCTGTCTAGTTCTCATTTGTACACTGTACGTTTCCTTTTTTCTCTCTTATTGTTCTTACTTCCTCTTAAAATTGTGACATTTCTCAGAAAAAAAATAAATATTCTTTCTTGTGGAAACAGGAAAACCTGGGCTGAATCAGGTATTCTTGTTTTGGGGGAAGCTGCAATTCTTGGCTGATACGGGGTTCTTGCATTAATCAGATCTGTTACACAGCACAGGGGTGTAGAGGCATGTAGAAATTAGATAGAAGTTCTACTTTATGTAGATGAATTGGAGCAAAACAGAAGTTGCAAAGGAATACAAATTAATAGTTCATTTGTTATTGTATCATTGTTTGAACAAGCTGAGTTGACAGATCAGAATAACACAATTCAGATTTATTTACAGCCTTCTCATTTTTTTTAACTTGGCAATAGAATAAATAGAATTAGGGGAGTGAGTTAGCATTAACCACAGTTTGAAACACTTACAATATAGCTTTTTTTTCTTATCTTGTGCTGTGAATGAACCTCTGCCAACAGTGATAAGAAAGTTCTGTTAATCTGATTCTGTTGACACAGTGTTTTAAAAAGTATAGCAGCTGAATAAGAGTCCTGGGCGTTCTGGTTCAGTGCTGACTATATCTCATACAAATAGATAATCTGTAACGATGTCTTAGCATTAATAAAATACTCATCTCTTAATAAAACTACTTTTTAACCTAGAAAAAAAAAAAGGTTTTGGTATGTACATATAGATTTGCACTGGGAGAAAATAGAAAATGCACAAATGCACAGCTCGCAAAGAAGGAAGGCTGATGTAATACCTTTCCAATATTTTTTTGCTTTATAAGTCCTCTAATAAATTAGAAACTAATGTAATCATACTCCATAATTACATACTCTTGAAGGAATAAGACTTTAGATCTGGAGTGTATCATACTTAAAATACAACGGTGTTGTGTATCACACAGCCCAATGAAACTGCACAGTAGCAGTAAAGCAGTGACCCTGAGGCTGCCAGGCAATAATAAATAAAGAGTAGATGCTTATAACCATTTTATTAGAAACCGAGAAATGTGATTTGACTCCAACACACATAGAAGTTAAGTAGTGATTATTTTTTTCTTTTTTGACTGGTCGAAGTAAACTTGTTTTGAAATTTTAGTATCATCACCAAAACCAACTGGTTTGAGATTGACTTTTTAAGAGCAGTAAAATTAAATATTCTAAGTCTTGATGCTTCAAGATAATTATTTTGGACTGTTGTGGAGTGTTGTGATGTAGTAATTATTTGTGTGGCCTTAGCTCAGAGCCCTGGTTTTGCGCCTGGTTAAGTGTAGCATGTGCTTATTAATATGATGCATTAAGCAAACTAGAACTATGATCAAATATGGTATTTGTTTGTTTGAATTACAAGGACTACAGATGAACAATTTTCTTTTAATTTGCAACAGATGTGCTTACTCCTTAGAATCATTAACAGGCGTTCTGCTGTGAAATACTTGATTGGGGTTGGATCTTTTTCTATAGCCATTTGTTTTCCCCAGTGTTAAGATTTCTCCTATGGCATTATGTCATTTCTAGAGAATAGTTTTCTTTTTAGTCACTGACTGCATTTCTTTAAAAGAATGCATTAAATTACTTGAGCCCCAAATTTGGTTATATGGTGCGACTTTTTTATAAAGGCAAAAATAGGCACACAGCTACAAAATAATTCCTATATATGGAGTCCAAATTTTCTTTTTTGCAAACACATTTCCAATTCTAGAGTATACATAAAACATGGGAGACAATAAGTCATTGCATTACATGAATGAAATCCTGTTGGCAGAAGTTCACTGTCATTTTATGCATGTAAAAGTATTAGATTGTCATGTAATCGTTTTCATTTTGAAAACAGTTATTGCAGGAGACTATGTAGATGAGAAAATTTCTAAAATAATTAGCTTGCTGTCTTAAAAGCTCCTCTCAACCATACTACCCTATTTCCTTATTAATGTTGAACTCTTACATTTCTTCAAGGCCAAGAGACATCTTGTAGACTTGCTACTTTTCAACCACCTGAGCTGGAAGAAGTTAACAGCAAATAAACGTTTTTAGTGAGACATTACTTTAACATTGGCTGTCTTTTCATCTAAGAAACCAAGGCCTAATTCCACCTTTCCAAGTCTTTTCAGATTGATTCATTAGAAGGCTTTAATTAATTTATGAAATGTATTCCATATTTGCTTGGCTATTAAATTGTAGGTATTCTGAAGCATGTTGGAAAATGTCAACTTAAAACTAAAATTAGTTTTCATCACTCTTTGTTCCATCTGTGTTCTATTTTACTGCCAGAATGGGGGAAAAATAGAGGTAGAAGGTTAGCAGTGAAAGTGCTTATAAAAAGCAATAATTATTAACCTTGGTGGTACATCAACAGGATGTTCAGCTGCTAGTGAGAAGAACCGAAAGTTGGAAAGGACTTCAGTCCACCTACTGCCAGAGACTCTGGATATGTGACAGCCTTCTGACTGATCCGAGCTTTGCTGTTCAGGCACCAGGTTGGTAATCGCAGTGTAAGCATCTCAGTGGAGTGAAATCAGTTTTCCTTCAAATATTTAATTGTGCTGGCTTCTGAGAAGTCCTTTTGTGCTAATTTTACAGACAGCGCTGCGACTGAAGTGACCTCCGGTGGGAGTACAGGTCTTGACATGGCTTATTCTTTGAGCTTCTTGAACATGGCTGTGGGACCTGGAATGTCCCATAAACTCCAGTTTAGCTCTTGTGTGGTTTGAAGGTCGGGTTGTTGGCCACACTCCAGACAAACTCTTTCACCCATTCTGCGCTGTGAGCAGATGTACCCTCTGTGTACCCCCCACTGCTGCTCGGGGGGGCCTGCTGCACACAGAGCTTATCCTTGCCACAATAGTGACAACATTTCTCTACAACAGAAAAGAATTTATAAAATGACTTAGTATTTCTTCATAGGTATAGCTCATTAGTTTACCTAATTGCATGCAAATCAGCATTCATTTTGTCTTACGCTCTAAAGGATATATAATCTATTAACACCAGTCTCCTTTAATGCTGTTTCCTATTTAAGCTGGAATTTGCTTTCCAATACATAGAGTAACATTTTTGTATTGTATTTTATTGTTATTGAAGTTGGAGTTAAGCTAACTTTATTTTCAGTCTTAATGTTTTTGTTGTTATTCCTTAGATCTAAGATGTGTTCCTGTTAGTCATCAGCTTTGATTTAATGTAGTGGAAGCCCAACATAGTCCAGGTTCTGGAGAACTGTCTGCTGTGATATTAATGTTGATGTCTTTAACAAGCCTGACCTACACAAAATCTCTGTCTCCTTTCTGTGTCATAACATGTAAATTTGGTTCACTACAGAACACTTCAAAGTTGTTCCTAGGTAGTCTTAATCATATTTTGCACAACATTGCATTCTCTTTGATTTTTTAGCAGTAAGAAGTAGTGGTGCTAAAGCTATCCATGCTTGGCTTCTTCCTTGGCACTACTGTTCTCCTAGAAATGAAGTTTATAGAATTTCGCATCTTTTTTCTGTTTTTCTATTGTTCAGAGGAATACAGAAAAGGTTTCATTTGGAAACTGGGACTGGAGTGGAACAGGAAGTGGAAGAGCTGAGGCTGGATCTGCAGTAAGTTGGAGGGGAGATTTGTCAGGAAACAGTTTTCCTCATACCCAGAAGATCGGGGAAGGTGAGTTGCCACAAGGCATCTACATGTGATTTTACAGTAAAGAGACAAAGGGTTTAGGGTGGCTCTATGCTGTAAAGCTGAGGAGGTTCACTGACTCAGGGAAAGAGCGAGGCAATCGGGCTGTTACAGCTTTCTTCTGCCTTGGTAATTCCTACACGGTCCTCAGCCACTATTTATCACAGAAAGTAGCTTCATTTCAACATTGAGTTTCCAAGTCTTGACAAATATATTCATGTTTAGAGTGTTCATTACATACGTTATACATTAATATACATTATATTCTTTTTTATTTGGGAATAAAGCAGGAAAGCATCCTGCTTTGCTTTGCTTGGCTCGGGACCACAAAAATGCTGTAAAAGCTAATCTGAGGATTGCTCATTTTGTTCCAGTTCACATCAACGAGTATAATTGGAGAAAACAGGTTAAAGATAAATTTAGCATTCTCAAGGAAATTATTATGTTAAGCCTCTCTAGAAAATACATTACTTTTTTTGCTCTCATTTTCGATGAATATAAGAGCGTATTAAAGACATTATTCATATGCATTCTTATTGGGTATGAAATTTATGTTTCTCCATTACATTGCATTCCGTTTCATTTTTTTACCTCAAGAGTCTCTGCTATAAAGGTGTAGTTAATTTCTAACGTTGGTAATTTCAGTTGGTTTGATAATCTGTTGCATTATGTCATAAAATTTCTGTGATTTCTGATGCCTATTAAATACGAAGCTGGATGAGTGAAGAAAAGCTCTCCGATGACATCGTTATCAAGGTACATACCAGCTGCACTGATAGAAAATATAACATATTCATTGTGGAAAACAGTAAACAGACACCTGTGGGCTGGAAAGCTTTTCCTTACTTTTTCTGATATTTGTGAATATTTGTAAATAACTATGACCAAGTGCAGGACTAACACATCAAAATATTTGAAGGGCTCTAGTTCTTTATTCTTTTTTTATTAGGTGGCATATTATAAGACCAAGCCTGTGTTCCTTGCCCAAAATTACAGCCTGGTGTCTTAAATTATATACCAAATAAAATGTCAGAAATTCGAGCAATGCCATGCCTTTTATGTTAAATTTTCCACTACCTGAAGCTGGAGAGCTTTACAGATTTAACCTTCTAAAAGACTTGTGTTCGCTTTTAAAATACACTAAAACTGTGCATTACTACACTTTAAGTGTTAAGTTACATCTAAAGTTTAAATGTGCACTTACTCTTTGTTTAGGTGCAGATGAAATTTAAGTACTTGATCCCTTTTCTTTTTGGTTTCTTGCATGATTTCCCTGCATGAATAATTCCTGTACCACACGTGGACATGCATATTTGTTGAAATAGCTTTCCTTTGAGCTCATCCCCCAGGCGGTGATGTACAAATTTTTTCGACTCTATCATTTGTTTGTGAAAAAATGCAGCCTGAATGAGATGCGTTCTGTGATGGTGGTACAGGGTCTGCTGGTTTTCAGAACAAAAGTATCTTCTCTGTTTATAGCATAGTTCCCACCAGACTTCAGCCTAGTAACGCTCACGGGCCTTAACTGACATCGTGGGCTCTCTGTTCTAAACAATGCACAGACTCTCAGCGGAAAGACAGACAAAACTCCAAACAGTGCAGATCCCTAAAGATTCACAAAAAAGATCCTCAAGCACACGAAGCCAGAAGGGTACAAAATCAGTTTTTAGAAGTGTTCTGCGCAGTAAATCAGCTGGAAGGGAGCCCCAGCCTCCTCCTCCCCACGCTGCACTGCGCTGCCTCTTCAACGGCTTCCTCTGAACATAGATAAAATAGATATATTTCTTATAGATATTTCTATATATATAAAATATATATATATCTCAAAAAATATATATCAAAAGTCAAACTACAAGGGGTCATGAGACAGGTTTGACTGGGGGTTTTTAGTATCAGATTATAGAAACTATAAATGTCAAGAAAAAGAATTTCAGGGGAAATGAACGAAAATAACAAGAGATCAAAAAGAGAAGCTGTTGGACAAGCAAGAATCAGTGGAAGGAAATAAACACAGGCCTGGAAAATATCTGTACGGTCAGCCCAGTTTCCAGCGCTTGTTGGAGAGCTGAGATTAAAATGTCTAAAACAGAACCAGAATTTTCAGTTTGTGATACAGAAAACCCCAGACCGGAGCAGTCAGACCGGAACGCATCATTTCTAAGTTAAATTCAAGGCATAGCTCCAGAGCATTCCAGGAGAGCTTCTGGATTCCTATGCCAGTAACAGATTTTTAATAGCTCTTTTGACAGTGCATGAGGGATTGAAAGAGTAGGGTTGCAACCAAAACCTTTTTTACAAGATTCTTAGCAAGCCAGGAAAAAGAGTTTCAGAAGGTTTAACTCTTCAGTAGTTCAGACCTAGGGGTGATAAATAAATGATATCACTAAGCACCTGGACATACAGAGTATATACTAATGAAATCTACCATGAAATTCAGCCAAATGTAGTTTGTGCTGAAATTAGGAGATAATGCCAAACCTGAGGTTTCATACCTGCTGAAGATGGCGTGTAGAAGACGTTCATCTTTGATGTTCAACTGACCAATGAGAAGGTTGAAAATTGTGGTCAAAAGCTGACTAACATGTTTAGATTTATAATATTACACACAATTCCATGTCTGAAATACTTTTCTCCTAATTTTTTTCCATGTATCAGCCTGTAGAACTGTATATCATAATTTGACAAAGAAGGTAAAGATCTTCATAAGAACGAAGGGATCTTGAACATCTTTGGTTTTGTACTGGAGACTGTGAAAAAATCTGAATTTCTAAGAGCTAAAAAGTCTACCTGATGAGGTCTTTTGAGATGTCTCAAAATTAAACCCACAGAAATTAGACTGCCATTAAAGCAGTCATGAGTTACATGCATCCCTAAAACCTGTCTTGGGCAAAGTGATGATTTCTTTTTAATGACTCTGATGTCCAGTGGTGCAGCCGCTGCTTGCCAGGCATCGGCGTGAGGCAGAACCTTTACTTTTCTGTTGACATAATCGGCATTTATTTGAATTCCTGTCTCCAAAGACATGACTAATAGATGTATGAATACAGGGAGTCCTCGAAGAGCTGGCTCTTAAAAATGAAGGCAGGTGATGATTGGCCAAGTATTTAACAAAGCCAGATGAGTGCTGGTAGGTAACCGGAGGTAAAGGTGACAAGGGCACAGGCTTGGGATTGTATTTTTACATCTATGCCCTCCACTGAGAGGTTTTCTTTTTTTTCTTTAAATTTCTCTGTGTTTTCTAATGTTAAACAAATGGATTCCTGTTTTTTCCTATATTTGAATTCAGTAGGGTCATGTGTAAGATAAAATTGAGGTGCTGATAACTGTTTATCCTCCTAATGCATCTAAAGTATACGTAAAAGGTAAAACGCTCTTCTACGTTCTGACAGCACATTTGGGTGAATATATTCACATCTTAACTTGAAGCCAGATCTGCTGTTTTAAATGATTAAATGTTAAATCTGGTATTTACTCTTGGACTGTGCAAAAGTCAAAGGGAACAATTTGTCAGCTCATTCATATTTTGCTTCTGAAGCCAGTTAACTAATCAGTCTAACAGAAAAAGAAGTAAGATAAATGGAGCCCATTCTGTTATGTAGAAAAGTGTACATGAAGATAAATTTTTCACATTTTGCTTGATTTCATCTGCAGTTATCAGTGTCATAATTGCTTCTGAACACTCAAGGTGCTCTTCATATTGCTTCTAAGATATGAATGGTTTAAGCAGAAAGTTAGCTGCTGCAGCACTGGAATTTTCTGTATTCTAATTTAGAAAATATCTTCTACCTTTTTATATAAAAGTGAATTTGCCAAATAAACAACAAAGGCTCAAGAGCTGAGTAAGCTCTCAGTTTCTGCTAGGAACGAGCTTGCATATAGGAAATTCTGAGCTAATAAAATTTTTTTACAGTGTCTAGTTTAGTTCCCATTAGTTTATATTAAAAATATGTGATAATCTAGGCTCAAATAGCTTGCATTAATTTGTTTTCCTGCCATGGCTTTAAGGAGTAACAGGATCATCTCTTTTGTATCATCTAAAACCTGCAAAAGGGCTACCACTGTTTTCCACTCCTGATAGTCGACAGGTGTTTCTCGTTACAGCTTCATAACCTAAATGATGATATGAAAACCCCTAAAAGCTATAGACTACTGTGTTAAAAAAATCTAATTACTTTAAAAAGGAAGTAAATAAAAGTCTGTGCAAAATAGAATCTTGACCGTTTTTGTATTGCTGCATCGCAGTGTATTTCTTTACTGAGAACTCCTTAAAGCCTAAGGAAAACGCCAGGATTGTTAAAAGAGGCTTTTCCTCTGGTAACGTGTAATGGTTTTCTGGCTAAATGAATTATAACGGCATAGTTAGCCACAGATGCAGAATTCTCGTCAGGGTTTGTAATCTGATTCTGTGCGGTGTGAATTCATGATGGATAAGCAGCCCAACAAATACGCAGGCCCAAGGTAGCTGTGTTACAATTGCTGTACAAGGGGGGCTGGTTCTCTCCGTGAGCTCCATTGCTGCGGTGGTAGACGAGAGATTCTTAAATTGGCACGCTCATTTTGGCACCCTGGGCGCTTTTAAAAGAATCTCATTATAAAAAAAACCCTTCAGCTTTGTGCCAGAGAAGTATAGGAGTGGGACTGGATTTCTTTCTTTTACGGTTTGTCAGAAATTTGATGTAGTTTTATTGCATTAAATTCTCAAGTACTCCAGCTGCTGTAGGAAATATATAGCTAAACAATAAGCTCAGAAAGGTAAATGCATGCGTGATGTTTTTAAAATACTAATGCAAACGGCGATTAACTCAGAATTTCCAAACCCACATCATTTCTGGTTTTTAAGGCTCTGCAGGCCTTTTTAAAATCACCTATGAGTTTAAGTCAATATATTCTATTGGCAGTAGAGTTCATGTTATTAGCGAAAAATGTGTGGGTCATCAAATGTTTTATAGCCACATAGTGAATTTAATTAATCTTTTATTATAAACATAAGATTTTTTTCTTAAATAGAAAATTTAATTCAGTTACCAGGAGTTTCATTCCTCCTTTCATTCTCTCGAGTGTTGGGTTTGGGGTTTTTTCAAGAAATCTGACTTGGATTCTGCAATCTCATCCTTTCTACTAATCTAGTTGCACCATTCAGTCAAGTTATAAAAGTATTTTTCTGGAAAATTTGACAAGATGAGGAGAGCAGTTTCCATGGAAAATATTTTGTGATTTAAAGTTCTTGCTTTTGGACATTCCCATGCTCCACCACACTGGTGTAAGTATCTTCACTGGTGTCTAATGGAAGGGCATAATTGACAAAGTACTCCTGGATTCAAGCTTTACTTTTCTTCCAGTTTTTTTTCACTATTTTACCACAACCTTTTTTTGCTTGTTTGTACTAAAGGAAAAAAAAAAGAAAAGAAAAAAAAGTAGCTGTTCCTACGCATAGTTAAGTTTGTGGGAGTGTTGCTCCTTTTGCTTGCCTTGATGGCAAACAGAAATCAATGCTTTTCTAACGGTAATTCTGAAATTAATAGCTGCTTCTGCTGAAGACCTTTAGAAGATTAAAAATAATGCATATGCAATAGCAATCAGAAGAATCTTTATAACTGATTTGACCCTACGAATGATATCAAACTGATCTTCTGCCTTTTGCATATTAAACATTTATATATGGCATGCTTTCAAAAGCAGTTTGCTTTCCGTACTGACACTTTAGTCTTGCAAAAGAGGTTCCTGATGCACTTGGACTCACCTTTCTTTAGGATGTGGCTATTACTGGACCCTAAATGTCAGCAGCTGGTCTGGTGAATTGCCATTTATTGCTGGAGTTCAATAAACATAGTAGTGCATGAATGCAGAGAAACTGTGCTAACTTCTCAATATCACTGCATTGTCCATGCAAAGCACTATTACATTAATTACGGTACAGAAGTATGTGCTAGTTCTAGGAAAAGGTAAAAAAAAAAAATTTAAATAGGGGAATTTGCTTTTATTGAGGTTGAGAAATGCAGGCAAATATGGCCTGCTTTTCCTTTCCCAAGAAATATGGTCCTTTTCAAATAAGTTACATTTTTGCTTTGTGTCCTTTAGCCTACCCCAAGTGGCTTGCAGTATTTATCAACTTTAATCAACATGACTGACAGGAAACCTGATAATAGAGAATAGCTGTCTCCACTGGTGGGGCAAAATCTTTTGAAATGTCAGCAGTGAATACACTGTATTTACATTTCTTTGGGATTCTTGCTTTTAAAAGATTTTCATCTTTTACACTGGAGGGATGAAAGTAAAGGTTATTTAACTATACATCAGAAATTGTATCTGATGACAGTGTGACAAAATATTCCTGCTTCCAGAGCGCAGAACGGCTGCCTCTCATCTCTGGTGCTGTTCCAGTGGCCTTACAAGTTCACAGCTACTATTTGTCCTCTTGTATTGGAAGCTGTTCATCATCCAATTAATGACATTCCTGGAGCTTTCTTTTTTGAAATCTATTTTGGGTTTGGCCAGCGTATTAGTTCTTTGCAGAGATTTATAGTATATTAAGTACAAACAATTAATAATAAATTGCTTCTGGGCTGTCCCAAGACACATTGCTCTGGCCATAGACTCTCTGGGAAAAAGGCTGAGTTGTCTGGTTGTGCTGGGTCACAGAAGCTTGGCCAGACGTGTGCTCACAAGCAAAACCGTGTCACAGCCGTGAAACCCACTTGGTTTCAGTCTGTGAAGTTTGAAAGTCTGGAGAACTTTGGTTCAGTGTTGTCTGTAGTGATGAGTGAATTCCCTGGGGCTGTACTGGAATCATACAACTCCATAGTGGCTCCTCACCTTTGTGTCCTCAGTTCTGAGCGTGGAGCTTCTAAACGTGGGGCTGGCAGTTCAGCTGCTGGTGGGAGTTTCTCTTCTGGGTGTTCCCTCTCCCTGGGCATTGCTCTGGGACAGACCTCCTGGTGCTTGGCCACTGGGTGCTCCAGATTTGATCCTGGACTTCACATGGTGTGACTTCTCGGACTGGAAGAGCTGATCTCCCCAATGCAAGACCCTCTGGTTTCATTGTATTGAAGAATGGAGGAGAGTACCTAGGGAGCTTTCAAAAAATAAGAGTAATTTCTGTTATTTTCTACCTCTGCACTTCTTTTGTATTCTACTTGGTGTTTCCTTTGCATTAAACCTGCTTTTAGATATTAAGAAATGTCAGACTTTCAGCTGTAATGGCGCTAGTCTCAGAAGGTGTTAGGGAAAAGAAAGCCTGCATAAAGAAAAACTGGAGCCAAGAGGAATAGCGGGAAGTAGCTTGTTTCTCAGTGAGAGGAGGTTTCCTGATCCCTGTTGAAATCCCTTTAATGTCTCCATTGTCCTGTAGAGCTGCTGACCTTCTTGTGGGAACATTTCTGCTAGCATTTCATAATTCAGAAACTGTTTTCATTTTAAACCCAAAATATAGCCCATTTCCCTTTTGACTGCAAACGTTAAGGGTGTTGGTAATGGAAAGATTTTTTTTAGGAAAAATCTGTAAAAATATTTCAGAAAAAAATCATGAAAAATAACATTTTAATGTTAAAAATGCTCTTTTTTGAAAAAAAGATGCAAACTTTCCACAGTATCTCTCAAGGAGGAAGTTCATTTTCTCTCGCTTCAAACATCGAAACTTTTTTTTAATGAAGAAAAATCACAGTAACTTTAGCAGGAGAGTAATTAAGCTGTAGAGATTCCCATCAAGGCAAACCAGTGGAACTAAGGCTCACCAATAATGTATTTTTTTTCCTTTTTTCCTCTTTTCCTCCATCCAGTATATTAGTTGCAGATGGATGTCCTGTGCCCAGTGCTGTGCCCAGAAGGCTGAGACACCCATCCGCTGCCACCCTGATGAGTGCCAGGGGAGAGCGGGCGCAGGGACAGCTGAGAGGTGACACCAAGGATCTGCAGAGATGGACCCCGAGTCATCCCTTCTGCTAGGGCTCATGCTGGAGGGAAAACAAGGTAGGGAGTGCGTGGTCACCAAGAGCATTTATCTGGGTTTGTTGTGAAGAAGTCCATCTCTTTCTTACTTAGATCCCATAACACCTTCACTTTCTTTACCATAAACTATTTCCAACCAGCCCCGCCCCCCCCATCATTTGTGTGGAAAAAAAAACCTGTCCAAAGACTGCTCTGCCTCTTAAAATGTATATGTACCTGCTTTGGGAGACAAATCAGGCCCTTGAACAAAGAAGTAATGAGAGATTATTCATTAGGGAAGGGAAAGAAATGTGGGTCTGCAGCATGGCAAAAAAAAAAAAAGACTCTGACCCCCTCGGGCTGCTCTGCACAGAGTCATTTGGAGTCTTGCAGTGGGGGGGAATCGCTGCCCGGGTGGCATAAACAAGCAACAAGATTTAGCATCTCCACTGCTGCTGCATAAAGTCAGCTCTATTCCGTTTAATCTTCACCAGTGCTTCTGTTTTCCACCATATCTTCCAACATATTCAACACCAAAAAAAAACCCTGCACATAAGCAAGTAATCCTCAAGATTTTTTTTTATTATGAAGGAGGCTCTCTATGGAGAGCATTTTAAACTAGAGCATTCAGGTATGCTGGGCTGATTGTATTTTCACGTGTGCCACTCAGACATCTGAAAGCTTTCACCATCTAAAAGTACCAATACTCCAGAATAACTACCTGGATGACCTCCACACAATAAAAGGCAGAAAAGGGGTATGGCTATAATTAAAAAAATTGGAACAAGGGGGCAGGTTCTTGCTAATACCTCCATGAATGTGTAGCCTGTGCTGCTGCTGAATCGCATTTTACTGATAACCCAGGGATTAGACACAGGTAAATACAGTAAATGGGGAGTGCTGCCAAGTTGTTACAGTGAATTATGTGACTGTAGCTGCATGTACTGTCTCACTGAACTGTCAGAACTCCTTGTGGTTGCAGCCCTGGGTTTTATTCTTATAAGTCTGCACCCTGTATAAGGGCACACAGCATGGGCTTATGCGCAGTAGCTTTTAAGGTATCCTTTATTTAATTGTACTAAAGAAAGTTGGATATCTGGAGCTATTTGTGAAATGAAGGTAATGGATCTACTGAGGACCTGTATGAAAGGAGTCAAAGGGACCAGCCATTCCCTGCCCCTGCCCAGGAATTTGGGGTGGTTCTGGCCCTCACTCCATCCAGAAGAAGTGATGTCTCGCTGTGTGCCGAGCAGGGCAGCAACAACCCATGTCATCTGTCCCTTGTGGGCTGGAAAAATGTGCTGGCCACGCTTTGTGATGTGGGCACCATCCTTCTGCAGCACCCTTCAGACGCAGCCAGGGCTGTCTCTGTGTCAGCCGAGTGTCATCTCCAGGACTAACAAATGAGGGGACAGTGGTCTCCCCTTAAGAACGAACTTTGGTTGAGAGAATAATCCTCATTAGAGCGTTCCTTCCATCTTGCTTATCTGTCATGCGGGCGCGCGGGAAAGCTCATAAATAAGCCAGTAAGTATGGAGTGATTGGAAGTTTCTGTCCCAACAAGCCGCATGGCCCCACTCGTGATTCATTCTTAAAATGATCTGTACAGCTTGGATGTTTCAGATTACAGATAGTACAAGCATCTCTCACAAGGAGTCTGACCAAAAGGGAAAAAACAAATGATGCTAATTGGTGATTGCGACTCTCGACGTACTCGGCAGAGGACACTGAAGGGAAGAAGTAAGTATTAGAAAGTCTTTTTTGGGAACCTCACACATGATCCTCTTACAGGTATTGACTCACACAGAAGAACTTAGTGCATCCAGTGCTAACTCCCATATGAGAAGGCAGAATTATGAACTTCGGTAGAGATAAGAGACCATTCTGAACTGAAAACAAAATTAATGTTAATTTAGAACAAGTATTTTGATGTATTTTGAGAGCTGCACTAGAAGTATAATTACATAACATAGTCTGGATGTTTGAAAATACCAGAGAAATTCACAAAGAATGTTCTGAAACTTGTCACAGCAAGTCAAATGACAGCATCTGTCTGCCGGCTCACTCTGTATCACCTGGGGGAGAATGTTTTATTTAAGAAGGAGCAAGCCAGGGGATATTGATGACCAAAAAATGAAAATGAGAATGTATTGAGCAATCGGGAGCCAAAAAAATATTAAGAAATGCATTTGAAGTTTGAAGACTAAAGGGACTGTGCTTCTGCATGACATGTTAACCATGTCTGCAGAACCTTGCCAGCGCTCAGCGAAAAATAATCCTCAAAATGGTAAATTCCTCTCCCAGGAGAGTGTCAGGGAGGTTAAATGATTTGCCCAGACCAAAAAGAGACCCAGGTCGGGCTTTGGCTTGGGATGTTGTGACTGGCTTTTGTTTTCCTTCTGAAGAATATGACAATACATATTCAGGTGATGAAAGAGAAAGGCATGTGGTGCTTATTTTAAAGTAGATTTTAGGAGACATGTTTGATCTACAAATAAGGCAAGTATTCTCTTACAGAAGGGATGTGAATTCCCAAGAAATTACTTCTGGTTGAAGGAGCAAATGTTATAAATAAAAAAATTGTTCAGGAAGGAGTTAAAAGAAATGTCAAAAAGCACAGCATTAGGGCCACTTTTGTTTACTTTATACTTTACTGACCTAAATTTGCCAATGACATAGAATGGGGAAAGGAGGATAAAGTAAATATAGAGGAACAGAGCAAATAAATTCAAAACGATCTGGATAGATTCAGCTTAGAGGCTGGATAAGTAGCTTATTCAGCTCAGTTCTACAGAAGTGTGAAGTAATAAGATTAAGAACTAAAAATAATCAAAGAGGATAGAGCCAAAAAGAAAATACAACAAATAACACAGTCCCAGAAGAAGAGTAGACTGGGTACTTTTCCCTGTTGGTGGGGGAGAAGGCAGAGCTGGGTGTCGGGCAGGCGGAGAGGACGCTGCCAGCCCCAGCGCAGGCACAGAGGGCTCTGCAGCCACGGACCAACACAACTGGGGGGATTGCATTGAATTGTTTAATATACATCTGTCACCAGTCCCTTTTAGTGAACTGGGACGTGCCATGCTCCGGCGCTCCCTGCCCCAGGTTGTTTTCAACTGGCATAGTGGTTTTATTCTCATTTCTGTTCAACTGTGTGGTGCTTGGATGGTTGGTTTTTTTTTTCCCTCCGTACCATATTTTGGTGCCTAAAGCACTGTGATCAGTGTAAACAAATAAAATTTTAGGAGTGATCTATTAACCAGGTCTGTGGTAATTGGCCATTTTGCCTTAGGGAATGAAAAAAAAGTGTCTTTGGACACACAGGGACTTGAAGAAAACAATGCTAAACATACTATTTTTTTAAATACAGACTTTATTTCACCCTTATATAGTTACAAAACTGAACCAATAAAACTGCAAGTAGATTCTATTGAAGAATAACACAAAGTCTTAGATATCTTTTCTTTAAATCACAAATGATCCTCTACCAAATAATTAAGGGCACCATTAGCGGCTGCCTTCTGTTCAACATCAGGTTACTACTTTTTCTTTAAGAGGTACTTTTATTGTATTGGAGAAATTATACTGAGTATTCTCTGTCTAAAGTAGCAAAATAACTCCATAATTGGATTTGTTCGGAGTGATAATAACAAGATTTAAAACACAGTTGCAACACAAGAAAACTTAGTGTAAAAAGACTATTCTATGTCTTCAGCTGTCAACTAAAAGTAGATTGAATTTTGCAGAGCAAATTCAAATAAAAGTGTTGAGATTAAAAGTGATAAAGCAGCAACAGTGAGATCAGAATCCCTCCAAAAATTGGATTAAATCCTCCTCAGGACCATAAAAACCTTATTATCTTGACATGACAAGATCAATCATTGCAAGACAATTATCTTAACAAGTTAAAGTTGCTTTGATACAGGAATTTTAGAATTTTTTTTCTTTTCATCTCCTTGGTATGAAAATAGACTACGTATGGTCCAGGCATTCCTGAGTAGAAACTAAGACAGACGCATCTGGGCTCTCATGGTGACAAATAAGCCATAAAGTCTATCTGTAAACATCAATAAAGTCCTCCTTTAAGCAACAAAAGCTTACATTATATTGAACTGTGAAATAGTACAACAGTAACTCTTGTCATTACATAGTTTATTGACTTTAGTATGAACTTGGTTAACACTGGTTTTGTCTCTTCTTTAACTCCAAAGTTGTTCTTGTAGCAGAAATACTGTGCCTGTTAGGAAGCTTATGTGCCTTATCCTGGAAATTAATGCTCATCCTTTATTTCTGGAGACGAGCAGTGCTATTATTGATAAAGGAAGAAATGAAAAATGATATGAGAATGGTCACAAAACAGAGCTGGAGCCAAAAAGAGGGGATCCCAAACTTTGGAGCTTCACTAACAACAGAAGCAGAACTTCAGGTTGGTCAAGAGCGCTATCGGTATTCAAAGAGAAAACATACACAGCTTATCAAATAGTTTTTTCAATCTTCTTTGGACCTTTTTGTTTCCATTTTTAATTGGGAATTTCATGTGCCTTTGCTTTTTCTGCTGGAATATGTGAAGTGTATTTTGTCCATGTTTCATTACTGTGCGGTAGTTTTCCGGGCATTCTTGTTACTTTGGAGTGTCTTTGACCTGGCTTTGGATTGCAAACTTGCTTGCTGCCTCCACGTTTAATTGTAAGGCAAATCAATATCGTTCCGTGTCAAAGAATGTGACAAACACAGCTTTTAGTTCACATCGCGAAAGACCCTAGCTGTAATCTTAAAAAGTGAGTGCTTTAAATTCTTTCCAAATAAAGCCAGTCATTTGTATTTTGCATCTTCTCCAAGGTATATTGAATCAGGATTTACTTTTTAAAAGATTTTTTTGCTTATTAGTTTTAGAAATTATTTCCTACTGAATGCACTTTTACTGGAAAGTCTTTCTTAAAAATGATGGTATAGTATGAAAGCAGTACAGAAAGTGGTTATAAATACTTCTTACAATGTAGAAATTAATTATGACTCTAAATGAACAAAGCTATTCCTATGCACTATAAATGAGTTATCTACAGGTGAGCACTGAGGCGAAGAAGCTATTTTAAGTTAGAGCATAATGGAAATGAAGACCACGTGATTTTTAATGAAAACAAAATTTTCTATCAAATATGATAGAAAAATTATACCCAATTTGCAATAATATACTACATTTTAAAATATTTTCATCTGTGAGAGTTCATAGTACAATTATACGTCTAGGAAATGGGTGTTGTATACATTTGAACTACTTAACAGTGGTGGTACAAGGGACAATACTGAAATAAACGGCTTCAGAGAGGCACAAAGGACAGCTGGTAGCAGATGGCCTTACATCAATAGTAAGTTTAACATTCCATACTGCTTTAATTCCCACGTAGTTTTTCAAGTTTTATTAACCCAGACAACTCATAATAATTATGATAAACAGACACTGTCATCAAAAATCAGCAGAAATTTGATAAGATTAAGTACAATGCAATACATCTTCCTCGTGCACAGAGTCTGTGTAATAAATTACTCCTAGGCTTCAGAATGAGGCATTGTATAATTGAGCAAAACAGATCAATTTTTAAGCATGCTTATTTAAATGCAAAACAGACTTTTTGAGAATGGTAAACTTGATTAAAATCCCTCTTTAAGTGCAAATCACAAACAACAATATCTAATACTCAGAGACCATAACCATCCTATTAATAATACAATTTATTGTTCAGATATAATTGTAAGGTCTTAACGATGTGGCAGCTGTAATCTACTTTAAAAATTAGAAACTATGAACTCCACGGTCCTCTAATGTGGCTGAAATACACAGCGCCCGAGTGACTTGCATTTGGTTACTGAAATACCTTGCGTGAGATTAAATGATCAGGCTTTGGGTGTTTGTCACACATCATGTTCCCCATCCGTAATAGCGTGTTCCATAAATTATACTATTTCTGCTATTGTGTAGATACTAAAATCAGATCCAGAAATGACTGAACAGGAATTTAGCCATCTTAGTCCTGAGTACTTTTAAAGTTGGTTCAGTCTTCACACACTGGCAGTACTTGATTTTTTTTAATTCCCTGGATAGGTGCGGTTCTGCTTTTGCATGGCAAGAGCTTTACAGAGTGGGGACATCTGGACAGGCTGTGACTATCTTGTGCTTGAAGCAAAGCTGAATTAAGAAAACCTAGTCATTCCAACTTACCTTTCAATAAGAGACCGATTCAAATAGGAATTTTTTGGCGATCACATGCCATAGTCCTGTAAAACAGAGCTCTTCATGAAATCCCTGACAACTGGTACTGTCTTTAAAGGCATGAGAGGGGTTATGGCTCCTTCTCCTCTCACGCCTGAAGTTTCTAAAGTCCATGGTAGATTTGGGAAAGCAAAACTTCACTCAATGTACAGCTGAAACTTGTGTGCTCCTCTTTTTTAATTTTACTTTCAGAGAGTCCCAGAATTGGACAAGAGAAGAAAGGAAGAGAAAGAAGGGAAAGCTCTTTGCTTTCAGTTACAGTTTTGCAGTCAGCGTCCCTGATCTGTTTTCCATCATCATCGTATCAGACTCCAGTAACAACAAAGTTTCTGCCATGAGAAGAAACAGAATTTTCCACCAAAATCCCTTTATGCTGTAAGAGTGGACTGAAGAACAAGACATCTGATCTTTGAAACAGTCTTAAACTTTGGTGAGACATAAGCATTGTAAGTGGCATATTTATTACTTTAATAACATTTATTACTGCAATGTTAACAGACATTTCTTTATGACCAATAAGCTACTTATTAGCAGCTCTATGACTGTGCAGTGGAATTATGAGAGAATGAGCTTCGAGTTTAGGTATTTTAGTGTAGTTTATATTCCTCCATGTGTAAACCGGGTCTGGGAATGGAGGTGTTTCCTTGAAAAGGTGTTTTTCTTGAAAATATGTGATCATTTATTACAGTCTTTGCAGCAGAAAATAATACTATCTGTGTGTTTTCAATGTTTCCATGGTGTTGGAGTCTGTTTCCCTGCAAGGGAGTGAATTTTCGGAGGTGGGACCCAGTCTCACCCTCTCTGGGGGTGACGGGCACGGAGCAGCGGTGGCCTCTGGCTGCTGCGGGCTGGCCCCCGCTGCTCCGCTCCTGCTCTGCGTGGAGGCTGAGCCCAGCTTCAGCAAAAATAGAAATTAGCTCCTGGCTATGGCAGAAAAAGTGGCTTGACACATTCAGCAAGATAAGTGGTCTGACAAATTCCAGCTTGCAGCTCTGTTACAGGATTGGCAACCTCACCTAGGGATGGCACAATGTGAGAGCAGGGTAGTAGTTTAGCAAATAGCGATGTTAGTAATTATTTATCCTTGTGGGTAAATGATTGTGCATCGTTGCACTTAGGCACACAAAAGCTTTTTCTGTGTGCTGGAATTACAGCCTTTGACTTGCATCTCCACCTTCCTCACTGTCTCCATCGCCTCCCCTCCCCACGTGCCCTGTTTTGCTCTCTGTGGTGTCGGGCAGCGATGGCAGTAACGAAAGCCACCCATTAGCTAGTTAACTTCAGTGAACATGAACACAAACCGTGTATCAAACATCAAACGCTGCTGAAGAAACAAGGCTCTAGATTTTGAAACACAAGTCATTAAGCTCTCTGCTTCGTAATTTGCATCCAGAGTCCATGTATTTTTGTACATGAAAGCTGATTGCTACAAAGCAGTGCCAGCTAGCTCAGTTACTAGTAGGTAAATCAATTCTACCTACATGCCCATGTGGCTTCATCCCAGGCAATCCTGTTGCACTAGGAATGCCTGTCCCTGAAAATGCTCTAAATGGGCTGCTGATTCCTGTCTTAGAGAGTGTCACCCTGTAATGTCACACGCAGCATTCCTCAGCAGCCTGGCATATGAGGATATCCTTCTCTGTGCTTCCCCAAGTATGAAATTTCTGTGTGTGTGCACATGCAATATACAATATTTTATATGGGTTTTCAATGCTTTTTCCTTGTATATCTTCACCCTGATGGAGAGACAGCCGCTTGAAAATGCTTTGAAAAGTCATTTTGCTGTAAGTGTTTGCTGAATCAATGAATCATTTTGTTTTACAGTAGCACCTAAAATGTGTTTGGCAACATCCAATAAATCTTGATGTTTGCAGTCAAGAAATAAAAGGAGAGGAGCAGAATCAAATGTCACCTATATTTCAATGTTTTTATATTGGCTATATCAGAGAGAAACTTAGAGGAACAGAAATTAAGCACTTTCCTGCAGCTGACTCAGTGTACCAAGAAGTTATATGAAGGAAAACATAGATGAGAGAAGCTGAAGCTGGAAGCATATCTGATTTTGAAATTTAAAGAGGCAGAAAGCATAAGTAGCAAGATGCAAATTTATGAAGATTGCTGAGGAAAGAACTGTAATTTTGACTTTGATGAGGTAGAAAGGAGATATCCAACATCTTAGGTGACGCAGTCAGATAATGTGCAATTTAACAACTATGTTTTAGCTGTGAGACAAGGATAAATGGGAATATGCTGGAAAAGCTAGAGAAAAGGGAGTTAAACCATTCTGTGAGTGAGATCCCTGATGAAAGATTTTGGTGAAAATTTCATTAAAATAAATTTAATTTCATGCAGATCAGAGGGTTGCTTTCTAATTTAGGAAGTAGCAGCACTGTGTTCTGGAGTGTCTAGTCCACTGCTCTGAGCCTGTAAGCTGCTATTAACAGAGCAAGTAATTAAAATATTTAGATAAGCGTCAGACAGGGATTACAATAGGAAACTTTAAACTAGGACTAACTTTGGCAATTGAGGGAAATTTTATTGACTTTTTGGTGAACTTGAGGCTGACTTCAGTTTCCAGTAAGGTTTGTCTCATAAGTTCAAGGTGGGATTCGAACTAAGTGGTGTCACCACTCGATGTATTAATATACAATGAAAGTTTGCACCAAGACGTGAAAGATAAGCAAAACCAGAAACCTCTTGATTATATGTTTACAGTTAATTTCTAGTGTACATGTGTTTTATGTAATACTTTATGCTGAATCTGGCCAACCTGATGGTCTGTCGTAGCTTACGTTAATCTAAACACTTGCAAACACAGTTTTGGCCTTGGCTGTTTAGGATGTTACATTTGTGATTTTAACTCTTTTCTCTAAAATGTCCTCTATGGCACTCACTATATGCAAAGCACCAATATTAAAACATAATCTAACAAAATCTTTCTATTTTATTTTATATCTAAAATAAATAATATTTCTATTTTATTCTCACTATTTTAGTGAGAAATAGTCATTTTTGCAATGCTATAGGAAAAATAAATATATTTGTGCACTCTTTGATGAATCACGGTGTGAAGGAAATGTAACATCAAAAGCTACATTTAGGTAATATGCCTCATTAAGCTTCTTCTAAAAACAGAGACATGAAAATTCAAAATTAATGTGGAAAATCCATATAAGGAAAGAATGACTTGTCAGATTTAATATAGATGCTTTTAGGCCATTCTCTGGATTAGATCTTTAATGTAACACCTTGCATAGAATATATGGCTTGTATTTCGTTCCATTCGTACTTTCAATTAATGTGTGTGATTCAGTTTAGAAATATCTCTGTGGATCATGGATATACATCCATGGGATTGGTAAAATGTACACTGAGTTTTCCTAGGTTTACAAATTACAGGTTTAGATGCATTGTTAGCATGGCAATGGTAGGTGTTACCTGTTCCTTCTGATGATACATGAGCATAACTCTATACAGAACATTTTCCTTGTGCGTAGTATATTAAATAACATGTTATGTAAAGTAAATATTTAGGTTTACTAATTGGAAGCAGTGTAGTTTTATGACATTTTTATTCTGAAAGTACTGTTATGATTAGAAGGATTATGTACTATATTCTTACCGTTTAACAGTTCATGAATAGCAGATCAGATATAACCATGTATAAGGGAGATTGCAGATCTCTCTTTTATTGATCTGGCCTCAAAACACATGTTGGATGAATGTGACCTGATGAAACATCCGTTCTCCTCCAGTGTTAGCCAGGGACATGTCTTTATGAGCCCCTTGGCTGAGTAGCCAGCAAGTGGGATGGAGATTCCTCTAGAAATAAAACCAGCTTTAAAATACAACCCTAAATTTTGCTCCGGGGAGGGCTGTGATGAGGGGTATGATGCCAGTGCTGTGCTTCTCCTCACAATCCTGGGGTCAGCTCGAGCATCCCTGCAGCGTCCCCATCCCGGCAGCATCGAGCCTGCGTGAGGTTACTCAAGTCCACACTCCTGCTGCTTCTCAGTAACCGCGTCACGAGGCTTCTCCAGAGGAAAACAAATGAGACGAAAATTCAGACTAGCACATAGGAGGGAACTGCACATCCCGAAATTCTTGCTGGATTTCATGTCACTGGTTATAAAAAACGGAGAGTTTCTTGTCAAAGTATTGACAACAGTGTGGCCTGCTGTGGATGATTAATTTCTGACACCTAATTTGTTTTTTTAAAAAAGATGCTGCTTCATTAAACCGTACGAACTGAAGGGAGAAGAAAAGGGCCAGCGGCGTGGAAATGTGATATCCACAAAAGGTGCCTAATTACAAGCAGGTTGGCCAGAGAAAGTCGAAGCTAAACAACTCTAGGTATTGTTGGGGTTGCCTGGGGGCGATGCTGGCAGCACCTCCCTTTGAGGCAGGGTAGGATGAGGGGAGCTGTTAGCATCCTCCTGCTTTTGTTAGATCACCTCTTTTGCTGGGTTTGTCCTTATTTTGTGGGTTTTTTTGTTGGTTTTTTTTTTTTTTTAATTAATGGACTGAACATTATCTGTACATTTCCCTTTCCATTTTCTCTAGGAAGCTAAGTGGATAAAAAGCCTTTGTGGACTCCTTGAAACCCCGAGGTTTCCAGAAGATGATTTTGTTTGGTATTTGGAGTGTGATATAAAGGACTGCCAGAAATCTGCTCTTGATAGACACAAGGAATGCTGGTGAGAGGCACCTAAATAAATAAAGTGGATACAAAACAAATCACGACATCAGTGAACTGGCAAAATACTCATTTAGAAGCCTAACTTTGGGGCTTTTAGGTTGGTGGTCTCAGGCAGAACTGAGCAAAGCATAGATGAGGGTGGATATTCCAGCTTTTACACGAGTTTTTGCAGCCCGTGAGTGGCCGCTGCTGCCTCAGGCTTAGGGGTTCGCTCAACAACAACGAGAAGTTACAGCTGGGTTTGGGTCAGACCTCAAGCAAGGAATGATTGTTGCAATTTTAAGTTAGAGACTGGCTTCATACCTGTCACCTCCTTAGAAGCAGTTATGAGGAAGAAAAGCTTATGAACTGATAGTGGAGAAAATCAGGACCCCACTTCATTCAAAGCTGCAGTTACTCACTGTAGAGCTGTGGTTGACTGGTGTCTGATCCCTACCCATGTCAGAGCATTTGCTTCTCATGTATTTAACAAAATTATGGTTTCACCGTGATGTATCTTTCTATAGACTCTCACAAGAAAGAAGTCGGCCCCACAGCCCAAGGAAAAGCAAAAACTGCAGCTGCCCAGTAGCCTTCACTGGGAGAGGATCCCCACTCACTAAAATCCAGTACAGCCTCCAGTCCAGCACCCACTTCGTTAGTTTTCCTGTGTAGTATGCACAGATGGCACAGAGGTATTTGTGGAGTTTGAAGAATGTTTGCTCTCACAGTAGTTTTTCTATACTATGTACCTATGCATGCAATGATTGATGGTATTGGTGTCACATTCATATACTTCCTTGAATGATTCATTATCCTTATTTTATTGGGTTTTTCTAGTAATGACAAACTGCATAACAACACTGGTAATACAGCACTTGATCCCACTTCTGCTTACTTCAGAGTCCTCTAATATTTGCACTTTGCTGAAAGTGTAAAAATACAATTCCTTAGTATTCACTTAGCACACAGACAGCTAACTAATAGTCTTTGTATTTATCAATGTCACAAATTACCAATTTCATGTCATTTAGTTCTCTGTATAATAGCTTTGCAAATTATGTGACAATTGTCAAAAATTTAAAATAAATCTCTGAAGGTGCTACTTGAGAGTTGAGAAAGAGAGAAATCAGCTCCTCCCCCCTCATTAGCTGAAACCCTGTTTAATGTACTCATATTTTGAGTATTTTAGAAACTGGCTTTTGTTTTCAGCCATCCTGCGCACCGTGCACAAACCATTGCTGATGCCCCTTCAGTGAGTTGATTTTCCAGTACGTTGCCCAAATCTCATTACATTTGGACAGAGTTGTGTTAATCAGGGACAGTTATAATGTCTCTTTACTTGTTCTTAAGGTCACCATTGATGATCTTGAAAACTTGTTGGTATTGACATCATAAGATGTTCACTTACATATACCATAATTGCTGTTAATTGCTTTTCTGCTTTAGCTAGTGGAAAAATGTTCTATGTGAAGTGGACTGATAACAATATTGGCACAATGTTTATTAATTATAATTTTAATTGGTAATTAATCAGCTTTTCGGTTACTTTTCTCTCGTCTCCTGGAAATGTAGCGACTGCTTGAGACAAGACTTCATCTTGGCAGTTGTAGCACATTCTTGTCTATTGACCGTTCATGTCATCTTCAAAACTTTTGAGAAGAATTTATGTACAAGTGGGTTTTAATTAGTTGGTATGATTTTCATGAAGAGTCATTAAAACTCAACTTTAGACATAGCTGTTGCCAACCACCTTATTTTTTAAACAAGAATTGAGCGTAAATCCTAGAATCCCTGTTATATATGAGATTTGCCTTCTATTGGATACTCAAATGCTCCACGTACTGTAGAAGAAAATAAAAAGCCACTGATGAATCGTTCAGAAGATAGGACCTTGATCTTTTATGCTTTTATCTTATCTGAATACTAGTGAGTAGAGCAAATCAGATTAAAGGAGGAATGTTTGTCTCTTATCCCTTAGACTTGGTGAAATCTGGGCTTATCTGCCAAGCGTCAGCTATATTTGTGCTTCAAAATCCAAACATCTGTTTTCAGGCAGTGTTTTCTTTTTTTATTAACCTCCATCACAACCCAGCGTCTGTGCAGTAATTCTGTATCAGAATTCTAAAGATATTAAACATACAATATGCGATAGAGATCAATCTAACGGCGAGGTTGCATGGTCACCTCTGAATATGAAGGGGGAAACCAGAGAGAGCAAGAATGGCTGAGTGTAAAATTCAGTTCTATTCCCTTTTATTTCCCTGCAGGCTCTTTCATTTCTAGTGGAAAACTTTCCTTCTGGCATTCTCACGAGAACTGTGGATGCATCCTCATGGTACCATGGACGTTCAAACAATTTTGATTGAAAACCGGTAGGTCACAGTCGTTCACGTGAACCCGAATTGATAAACAGAGTCTCACATTGCAGTATTCCATTCCACAGGGGCAAATACTAACAGTAAAAATAAACTTAATTTTTGTGATTATGTAATCTTTATGTCTGAAGGGGAGGACAGAGACGGCCAAAACATAAACCAAAGTAGACAACATTGTTTACCTGAATTAACGGGATTTGAAGTAAAAACGGCATTGAAGCTGAAGTAAAGCTTGTAACTTTGTCCTCCTCCATGGCATTAACACGTAGAATAAATGCTTGTTTTGTTTAACTGCTTACTATTTTGCTCAACAATTTTAGCTTATCTTTATGCAGATTAATTGTGAGCAGTTATTTTTTAAAATTTTTTAAAGGAAAATTTCTTTTTTTTTCAAGTTAGAATAATCAACACATTTATGAGCTCTTCCTTCTTAGAGGAGTAAGATAGATAAAACAGATAGAAATGTCTTTTAAAAACCATCATGACATTATGCAAACTAGCTGATTTAATTGCTTGTAGTCTTCAGGATGCCCTCTGCATGTTTTTTACTGGTTACAATGTTAGTAGATTAAAGCTTAATATTTTGCAGCCGCTGAAATAATGTTTGTAAATGGCTTCACGTTAGGATGCCGGTATTTTCACTGTGGTTTCCAGTTCAGAGAAAACAAGTATCTTTCCAAAAGTTCAGATGTGTCACAGGCTTTTGTGGTCAGATCCGTATTTAGGCAACTGGTGTACATGGTCTGTACACTGAAAAAACTCTCGTGGATTTAGGTGTCGGACTTCTTTGACTACTGCATTCTGATTGTATTAATGAAAAGTGATAAAGTCAAAATATTGTTCTTGGACATTCTATTTGTTATCTGAATATATGGGGGAAAAAATAAGCAAACCACAAACCAAACTGAGCAAAATCTGAATTTCGGAGGTATTTAATTTAGCTGGGAAAAAACCCAGCCACCTCTTTAACTGATTTGTTGGGTTTTTTTCATTGAATTGTGTCTGCTAGACCAGAAAATCTCCAACTGATGTCCCTTGGTGACTCACGGCTATTTAGCTTATTGAATGCTATTGGCCAGTTCCCTTGTACCAAGGTATTAAATCAAAGTAAGGCCGTGGGGCATTCCTGTTCTTTTGAATTCTGCGTAAGTAAACAAAAGAGACAAAAAGGTATTTTACACTCCAGATCTATATGGTGCTAACATCCAAAAGGCCATCCATTTTGTTGATGCATTTTGAAATAACATTATTAAAGCAAAGAATCTTCTCAAAAACATTTTATATAAAAACCATATTGTAGATTTAAAAGTCCTTTACCCAGGTTCATTTGCTTGATGTGCAAACAACCTGCAGATGTAATGAAATCCTGTTACTGCTATTAGTGGTTTTTCCCTGTCCGTCGTTTGTAGTAACAATGAGATGCTTGTGGTGGGATCAGGGTGCTTTTCAGGTGCTTGATTATTACCTGTAAATCAGCAAAGGACATCCCTAAATTCTTACCTGCTTAAAGAAGTGCATGAAGAACGCGAGCAGAAATGGCTCCTGGGACCGCCGCAGCTCGAGGCAGCTTTATACTGCTGTTTTCAAAATCGTCTGAGTAGTAAGCGCTTCATTTCTAATGAGCATCTTGTCATACAATACACCTGAATGAAGGCAGTATTTGGGTACAGTTTTACATGATTTGGTGAAGAGAGTAATTGTGACACAGACTTTTAAGAAGCCTCTCCTCAGCACCAAGAGCTGTGGGAATCTCTGGCTTGCTGCATTAGCAGATACTGTGTCTATTGCTCGTGCCCAGACAAGCTCCTGTTGGGAACGCAAACTTTCCTACCGCTTCATTTGGGGGATGGACATGCCAGTGGTGCCTCTGCTGCTGTCAGTGATCCTCTTTGGAAGGGGATTTATTTTGGTCGTTCATGCCAGTGGGCATGAAAACACTGCACGATGAAGCAGCTGAGGATAATCTCTACAAAAGAGATGTGGCTGCTGGTCCAGCAGACGCAAACCCCTGCGTGCCAGATTGCCGCAGCTGTGGTCAAGATGGACTGAAGTGCTGTGCTCAGTCTACCACGCGTCAGTGATTTTAATAGAGGAGGGTACAATAAAGGAAAAGACAAGAAAATACCAGCTTTTTTACTCTTTACATGTTGTGTAATTTTTATCTACTTGCTTTTTGTTATTTTGCTCCTATTCTACTAAAAATTTTGCTCCCATTCTACTGGTGTCACTTCAGCCGGCACTTCAGTAATATTTTGGGTCCCTGAATAGCAGAATACAGTTATACATGAGCTAGTGCAGTAGGAACGTGCACCAGCATGTGAAGTTTGTGTGTGCAGGTCTTTGCTTGAATTAATTCACAAAAAATAGTCAGCGTTATAATCTTGGCTTCTTTGGATGACAGAATTCCACCTGAGTCCATAAAATGACTCTTCAGTGTTACGCATCCTGGTGTAACTAAAGAGTGTAGCTATTCAATAGGATTAACTTAAAGGCACAAAGAGTTCTTAACTTTAAATTTCAGACAATGTGTTTATTTTGAGTGGTAGTAGAATGGAGTTGTGTGTTTTTCCTTTTCATGCCTGTTTAAATAAATATCTGAAGAGAAGTCCACCATTTGATTTGATAGATGTGGGTGGAAGTTTTTTGGAATTCAGATCCTTGGTGTGGTTTCAGAAGTACTCCCATAGTTTCCATGGGGTTTAACTAGGGGTGCATCTGGCAAACTAATCCCCATTGTACACAGGGCTTCAGCCTTCAGGTAGCAGCAAATAGCAGTGTTTTATGGGTAATTTCTTACTTCTACCTGCTGTTATCAAAATGATCCCTTTCTTTAAAGCCGAAGTCCCATCAGATGGTATTGTGTCACCTTCTGTTATTTTGTCGCTCTCAGTGACCTGTCAGCCGTGGGAAGGAGAGGAGCCCCCATGCTGTGTTTCTGAGCACCGGTGGGACTGCAGGACATGGGCTGTCTGGAAGTGAGTTCAGAGAGAGAGCAGCTCCCAAAAAAAACCCAGCACGCTTCCCAAGATGAAGCAGGTGAGAGAGCAGGATTATTGCATAACTTTTGCTGCAGAGGAAGAGGTTTCTGACATTTTTATGCCATATGAGACCTGAAGTCCATGGAACAACTCGCACCATGTGTTAATTCTTGTTATATAAGGTTAGGGCAGTATTAACCCGACAGTGGTTTTTTGCTGTCATGACACATAGAAATAACTCTACGTTGTTCCTGGAACTGGGAAAACGAAGCCTGTGCTACCCGTCAAGACCAGCAAGAGCAGAGTGTCTCTGTGTCGAACAGGGCACGTGCATCTTGAAAGAGGAGCAACATATTCAATTACAGAGGTCCCAGCCGGAGTTACTATGGCAGCAGATGCATAGCTAAATAGCCAGTGGTTACCTGTGGAGAGAGTCTTGCTGCAGCCCCCTCCGCAGTGGGATGAGAGCAGCACCTCATCTGTATGCTCAGGAAGTGGCACAGGAAACTGCAGCTCCAATACAGGCATCATCTCATACGCACACAAAATTTTATCCCTTTTATTTAAGGGAGGCTGGTGTTACTGAGGAGGTGGATGAATGGTTTGACTACGAACCATTAATATCAACACTGTCTCTGGCAAACGCCTCTCATTCCCTGCATTGTCCTTTGTCCCTCCAACATTATTTTTTCAGCAACAATGACATAGTTTGCAGACTGAAGCCAACACCCCGAAAGGTTTGGCGATAGCAAAAGCTGACTTCAGACTCTTCAGCAGAAGAACAATGAAGCAATATCCAAAACCAGCCCGTGTGCTGGCTACTCTGTGGTATACTTGCTTTTTACTGTCCCTGCAAAGTAATGGCATTATTTATAAAAACAAATATTTGACCCCATGTGCCATAAAACTTTGATCCACTGTACAAGATAAAGTGATAAAGAAAATAGGAAATTTTAAGAGAAGCTATAGGGGGAGGAGTTTTTACATTTTAATATGAAAATCATACAGGAGACATTTTATTCTGCTGAGTATTGTCTACAGTGACTTTCATTACTGTTATCTAGCATCCAATTTGTCATCCCTAATCAGGCATCTTTATTTTAGATTTTTTTGCATGCTCAATAACTTTTCAAATTACGCTTACGAGACAAAGAATGTCATACCCTTTAAGACACTTTTCTTCTGTGGAGAAGAACAACTTCTCAGGCAAGTTTTCCAAAATTGTGAAAGCCTCCTGATAGCAGTAATTTTAAAGAATGGCAGTAGAGGTGGAATATTCCTGTCTTTTTTCTTTTCTTTTTAGCCATGTGTTACATAATGTCTTTTTATTATATTCGAATCTTTCATTTTTGAAACTAACTGCACATGAAATCCTAGGCTTCTCAAGCTACTTTTACCATTTGGACTCAAAGCGAAGCAATTTTTCCTGCATCATTTCTCCTTTGTTATCTTGTCTTTCCATCAGATTCTCCATTAGCTCAATTATAGGACAGCTACAATTTTTACTGCTACTATTATGTATGGACTATTAAATCATTTGCTATTCTCCAAAACATATTTGTGTATAAAGGTCTCATTTTGAAAGGTTGAGAACTCATCTCAACATTATCACACTGGTAATCAAAGGAGTAATTGCACAAAATAATCCAGAATAAGATGCACAGTAATTCAGCTTTAGGGATGCGATCTATTTGCGGTTATAAAAGATAATATTTGTTTATATGGTTGGTTATTTTTCTTCCTGTGATTACCTTGAGATTTTCAATGTGGAAATAAAGAGAACTCGTAGAATAACGTGAGATACGGCCGTAAAATCTGCATCGTATTGGCCATCGGGTAATTTAAATGGTATGTTTTAATAAAATTGTGTCTTGGCCAAAGGATGAGTGTTTGAGCTGCACACCAGTGTGTTTGCTGCAGTCTGTGGCTCATTCCACAGGGCGCTAATAAATGAATATCTGCTGTAAATGCATCCTTAGGCAGCGTGAACTGGTCCCAGTGCAGGTCCAGCAGAGCACTCCTCTTGCAGACGTCTGCACGGGATCCGGGGACGTTTGAATTTCCTCCACTTGGCCTTTTCTCTCCCATCTGTTGCAATGCAGAGTGTTCCCACTCGCAGTGTTTGCTGCTAAAACCCCTCAGATGTTGCACGCTCTGTCTGCAGAAGGCTTTGTGTAAACAACAGGGTATGTCATTATCACACAGATATTAATTGCTCTGTTGTGGTACAAATACAGCACTATTGTCTTTTTTTTGCTCTTCCAGTGAAGACATGAAGGCAGTGGAATTAACTGTTTGTAAGCAGAAAAGCTGCCAGTGAGGTTAAAATTTCTTAAAGAACTGAGAAGTTACAAAAAATGCTTGAGTCAAACTGATGCACAGAAGGAGAGTGATTCTGGTTATACTCTGCAAGTGAAATACATTTAATTTGTACCCTGGCAAGCTTGGATAGTGTATGAATCATTATAAAATTGGGTATAATGTGGTTGTGGGTTTGCATGATTTGGGCAATATTAATTGTAAACAGCAGGTATGATTCTTTCATGAATTTGACTGTTTTATTCTTTTTCAGTGCATAAAGTCTCCAGCAGAACGTAGCCAAGTGGGAATCTGATGCTCAGACTTCATTCATGGACTTCAGGTAAAAAAAAAGTTTATCCTGCATTGGCAGAAGTATTGCAGTTCAGAAACACTATGAAAATGAAAGACCAGACATCAATGGAATATAAACATTATCCATAATACAGAGTAAGATCTGATGTATTGCATTATACTGAGCTGTGAAGTATAATTCAGGGTACTATATCTTTAGCTGTAAGAGGTTGTTTAGACTTGTTATATCATAAGAAATAAAACAAAGGAGCTCTGTCGACCAGGATATATTGTCTTAACAGCTTGTTTAAGTTCTACTTAAGTAATCAAGTAAAGTAAAAGACTAGCTGTGATAGCTTTTATACATTGGGAAGAAAACATTTGTACTTTATATCTTTGTGCCCCAACTGCTCAAATGCACATTGTTTCAGAAAAAAATGGGACCTAAACCTACAAGAGACTTATACATTGAAATTACATGATTTTTTAAGTTAGACAAATGTTATTTCCTAAAACAAATGCTTCAACTGTAGCATTAGACATTCTGCAATTTTGTTGTGTTTATAAAAGGCACAGGCACATTTTGTTCATATGTGAAGACTGTGTAAAACATGGTCAAATTCTGCTCCTGGATGTCTATACATTTTTAATTACTGTTAGTGAAAGTGGTGTGCAAAGTATATAAATGTGAGGAGAGCCTCTAGGAAATACAGTGATGTCATAGGCATAAGGGTCAGTCAAAAATAGGTGATCAGAAATGGCTGTTTGGATGTTAATGTATTTGTTGAGTTAAAACATAAATGTAGTTTCCCTGCTTACAAACCTGCGGGTGTTGCAGCTGGTATTGCGTAGTCTTGGATCCATACTTCAGGGAGGAAATTCTGTCCTGTATGCCGTTGATTTCCACGGGCTTGTAGTTTCTCCAAAGATGAATAATGTTGGAACAAGATGGTGATGTGAAGCAGCAAAGTGTCATCACTAAGAGGTTTTGCTCATAAAGGTCAAATAAGAACATGTCACCCCCTTTGATTAGTAGTCTGTGGTGTTAGTAGGTATTGATTACATTTAAGAGCCTGTGGATATAGGCAATTTAAATTATCTTCAAGCAACCGTATAAGAAATAGGGTTTATTTGCAAGCAGATACTAACAGGGACCATTGCTGTGAATCCAGTTTGAGGAGGGGGAGAGAGTTAGTAGAGATTTACCAATTTTGTAGGAACCGGTTGTAAGCGCTGGTGGAGGTATCATGAGGACAATAGTTGCCCCCCGTCTGCTCTGCTCCGCCTGTGGTATCAATTACAGCAGTGTGACTATCCAGTATTTTTCCATTCTACCACCCAAATTCAAATCAGAATGTGGTCCTCAGCTTTTGACATCTGAATAAGTTCTACTCTTGCTTCAAGTATCGTTGGAAAAAAACCAGAATGTCCATGCACTCCATCAGATGCTTTTTCAAAGCCTTTCAGGCTATTTATTATCATTTATGTTTTATTTATGGTAATAGAAACGTATTGTTCCAGGGTTGATGTACAATAATCATCTGCACTCATCAGAGTTTGTGTTACTCACTAAACTACTGGTTTCAAACGTAGGAGTTTCTTTGTATGAGGTTTGCAGATGTTTAGCAAGTCTTGTATAGCATAATGGAGTAGGGAAACCCTGAATCTTTGTTTGCAGACGGCAAAGCCGTGCTGTTAAAGTGGTGAAATACTGGCTCCCTGTTCTAACAATCTATATTTGCAATCCCATGCGAGTAGGTACGTAACTCAAGGGAAAAGGTATTTTCGTCGGTTGCGTAGTGGGAAAGTCTTACGCCCTTTTAGACACTTCTACTTGCAGAGAGTCATCTACAACCTTCTGTCAGTAGAGAGAGACCTGCTCTTTCCAAATAGTTGTATACAGCACGTTAAACTTGCAATTGTCTTCTAATGAAAATATGCATTTTCCAATGGTTCTTTCCATTAAGAAACTCTCACAGTCTTTCTGCTGTATGACCTCATGGTATTTCACAACTACAGGACTGACACGTTGTTGTTTGGAAGTAGTTAAAAAATAAACAAACGGGCATGAGGGTGAAATCTGGGGTTGCCTGGATGGAGGGGGTATGGGGTGTGTGCAGGGGTCTGTGGGCACATGCTGAAGGTCCCCAGGCACGGTCACATTCCTGTGCATATGCCACCTCTCAGACGCACGTGTTACTATATGGCAGAACTGGTTTTGACTATTAACCCTATTAAAATGGGAGCTTTCATGCCAGTAATGCTGTCTTTGTGGTCATAATCAGCTTATTTAATTAGCTTGGTTTCTTCCACCCCAAAACAGTACTGCCCATGAGCAGTGGTAAGATTTTGTGCTTTTCTGAGTGTAGAACTTAGCCTGGCTGGTACAATTTGTTATGTTATTTTAAAGACCTGTTCTGATCTTTGGGAGATATGAATACTTTTATGTCTATGTCACTTCTCTGATATTTTAAGGTCGTATTTGGAAAAGGAAAACACGCTTTGCATCTTACTTCAATAATAAATTCTATGTCCCATTTAGAGTTCCTCCACGACTGAAATAGTGCCCTGTAAATTGTTTTTATAGCAGTAAGTTTCGTGCAAAGAGTACTATGAAAGCTTCTCAGTGCTGTGTAGTTTATTCTTTCGCAATAACAGTTGAATTCCTATTCAGTTTTGTCAAACATCAGTCAGTAATTATCCACACACAAAGTCTTCTAATAAAATTTAGGCAGCAGCTGGATACATTTTGGGTTTTTTCTTGTTTTATAAATGAGATACAAATGTGTTCACATACAAGCGAAACAGAGGGATGTATACACAAGTTGTCCCCAATGGAGCTCAGTATTATTTTTTTATAATGAGCAATAGGGCATTGGTATCAAAACCAGCAACTTTTGGAAAGTATTCATATTAATTACACAAAATAAATGGCAGACAGTTTGAAAGTGCAGCCACATTCTTATGCCTTCGTAAAAAGTATGAACTCATGAATTATTTTTTGTGTTATCTCTTTTAAGTATTTCCTGGATCCAGCTGAGACAGACAGTGACTCACAGTGATAATATGATAAGACATTGAATTTCTATTAATTACTAAAACTGCTCTGTGTATTTGTCTCATGAATTAAGCATTTTTACTTAGATTCTGATTATTTTTCCACCTTTCATTACTAATGTACTATCAAATCATTCATTCTTTCTCAAAAAAAAGCGAGACTGATAAACATTTAACATCAAGAAGGTGTATTTATTTATTTATGAATTTTTGAGCATAGAGGTAATGAGAGTACTGACAAATTTCATGTTTCATTGACAAGTTACTTTGAATTTCAGAGTATACAAGTATATAAAACAACAATTTACTCCAAAGTGTTTTGGCATGCCAAAGAAAAATGAATTGTGCATAAGTATTAATAACGCTCCTGATCTGTCAGTTCTGCTTTATCTGCAGCTCCAGTGATTTACGTTGGGATAGATTGCATTTGCTTTAATTTTTAAGTATTTCCTTTGAAGTAATGAATCCTATCCACATGTACCAATATCTGTTCACATGCTGTGATCAAAGGTGATGCTCTGAGCGACCTGATGTCCCTGCTCATTGCGGTGGGGTTGGACTAGATGATCTTTGGAGATCCTTTCCAACCCAGGCTCTTCTGTGAGTCTATGATTCTGTAACACATCACATCATAAAGTCTTGCAGTGATATTTACCTAATGATACTTTAATAGAGACCAGCAGATTTTCTTTATCAGATCTATTAACAGAAAAGGCTCAAATGTGCTGTGCAGTTCTACTGTAAGTCCTAAATCAGCACTGTTTTCCTATGCCATACTACTTCCTGATGTATTTCCTGGTCAGGAGATGGTGGTGATGATTTTCTAATCAGATACAGTTTGTTCATAAAATATCCCATAATCACACTGAAAAAATATGTGTAAATGTCCACAAAACTATGAATTCTTTGATTAATAGAAACCAGATCAATTCCATTGGGAAGAGTTGAAAATGAGGCTTTTCTTTTTCTTTTCTTTTTTTGCATATAAGTCACTTAAGACAATAATTCAGAAGTTTCCCACAAAAGATCACTCCACTTAACAAGCTGCTGAGTGAGCGAAAAGAATAGCATAGATTATACTGAAGGATAATTAGACATTTCACGCAAGAAAATTAATATTGAAAAGCATGGAATAAGGCAGTAGATAGCAAGGCAACTGGAATTTGTTTGAGTCACTTAATAGAGCTGGATAGCCATTTCTGCATGTCTTAGGTTACAGAATTTTGCAATGTGCCAGAAGTTTTACTGATCCACACCACCCACTGTTAAAGGCATTAAACTTTAGGGATTTATTACTATTCATGTAAAATGTGGTTTTTCTTCTGACAATGAGTGGTGGTTGATTGCCTCTGTTTCAGCGTGATATTGTTTAAATATGACCAGAGCAAGTCTTATTTGGGAAACTTGCTTGGTTACCTTATATGCTTTCGATGTGGGACAATCTGCACAGAGGAAAGGCACATCAAGTGGCATGAGCAAGAGGGCAATGGGATGGGAAATGATTGGCTATTAAATATAAGAATTTGGATAGCTCTTGTCCAGGATGGTGGGTCAACTCAAGCGTTTTAACTCTTCACTTACACTGTGGGTAATAATAGAAAATGATGGGAAACATTTTGGGGGATTCACAGTTCACTGAGTTCAAAGAATTCTGGATTTTCCTTTTTTTAATTATGCTTCCTCTCTATCCACTCCCAGTCAAAGGTACTGTAAAAAACTCTTTTTTTTTTTCCCCCATCTGTGCAGTTAGGATCATGCTCTGGGCTCAGTTTCTCCAAAGGAAGCAAAAGATTATTGTGCAAGATTAGCAACTGTGCCTACTAATGATTAGTTATATTCCATGTGGTCACAGATGATTTTAATGGCAACTGTGTTTTGAGCCACTTTTGATTCCAATGTTAAAGTAGAAAGAAGGTTCATAGAGGAAACAATTCTGATTTCTTCTCTGCAGATGGAGGCCCCCACTTCTCGGGAAGCCCCATGGGTCTTCGGGGAGAGGCTGGCCTAGAAGTGGGAGTTTTTTCAACTTCCCCTGGCCTGTATTTGGGGTATATTTCAAAAGGAACCCATCTGATACTAAAAATGTAGAATTAGCTGATGGTAAAGAAATATTTTGCATCTCAAAGATTGCGCAAAGATTTGTACCAGCTAAACCAGCTGGTACAAATCAGAAGGATGAGAGGTTAAACTTCAGCCTGGGTAGGTTTTTTTCATGTTATTTTTCTTAGCAGGGCATTTGCTAAGAATTCTGCCTAAAGAATTCAGTTTTGTGAGAAGAAGTATCCCATTTGCAGGCAGGTGCTGATATATCAGTTAGGGAAATGTGTATGGAAGTACACTTAACAATGTATTTATGATGTGAATTTGTTACATTTAGCTTGTCTCCAGACATACTATAATACTCCAATAAGTGTAAATTGTAACATTAGGATTGTGGAAGACCCACTGCTGTCCATTTCCAAACTTCATTCCAAAAGTGCTTATATCTTTGCTGTTTTATTGTACCCCTCAAATGGTGTAGAATGTTCCCAGTTTCAAAGTTCTAATTTTGTCTCCTTTGGATGTCACCTTCTGAAAAAAGTTTTTTCTTTTTATGTCAAACACAAGATTTAACAGTAGCTTTGATGTGTGTATTCTAAGTCGTCTTGTGTGAAGACAGCAATGTTTAAGGATGATGGTGTTTCATTACAAGGCCTTTGAAGTAGCAGAGGTACCACGAATGGCTGTTATTGAAAATTTTCCTTGATTATTATTTTTACTGCCAGACTTTTAAACCATACAATATCAGCTTTCTTTCGACTTTGCTTCTTAATTCCTTTTATGGTAAAGCTTAATACAGTGAACATATGGAGCAGCTGAAAGGCTGCCAAATGTTTAAATGACAAGGTTATAAATACAGAGACAGCATGGGTTTTTTCCCCCCCCTTAATGTATAGTCCGGTTGGATTGAGCCAAAGCAGATAATAAATCAGAATGTATAACTTCTTTTGTCGCTAACTTTGTGGATTTATAACACGTAGAGGGTACTGTAGTCTAGTAAAATGAAACAGTTGCACGGAGTTAGAATAAGTTAGTCTTTGAGTTCTATTTCACAAGAGGTTTCTAACAAATCTCAGTGGCTAGAGACGTCCCTTCTTCCCCCTGTGCTGGGCCTCAGCCACAGGTTGTCCTCATTCACTGACCTGCTCCTTCGGGTGGAGAGCAACTGCCTTCTGCCTGGCCCTTTTTTCTGTGCCTGAGAAAGATGCTCTGTGTGCCTGGGAAGGGGACTGCATGGCCCTGCCTTGTCCCGGCTGTTCCCCTGCAGCTATTGTTGTTTTTCCCGTAGCCCGTCAGGAGACGTGACCAGTATCTGTTACGCTGCTTGGACACTCAGATGTTTTGTTTTGGTAGGAGTTAAATTGTTACGTGTGTCAGTGTTAGAGAAAGCACGGCAGTGTGAGGTACCTTGCATGTGGAGGGGAAGGGATACTGCTTCTGAAAGCCATTTTCCTTTTGCACTGGTTCCAGTAGGAGATGTTTACAACTTAGAAAGCAAAAGCTTCTGCATTCAAAGAGCCTATATATGTGTCATCCGTGCCTTTGCTCTCTTAATGCACTATGTTATTTTTTGTTATCCAGATTTTGTGGTTATGTATGATGAGAAACTTGTGAATGTAAAGCTCTTGTATTTTGTCAGCAGGATGCATTAGAAGTATGTGAAGTTTAGTGTTTCTGTTTTCTACTAGAAGGAAGTGCTTGTTCTCAGCCCTCCAGTACTAGAAGAGAGCCACCCTGCACCAGAAATATAGCTATGACAGAATCGGCAATCCTAAAAATAATAATTTGGATTATTTGCAAACAGATGGCTAGAAATACAAACACTTTATCTTACATTCATCACTTATCCCTTTGGCTGCCAATACTCCACATGTCTTTGTTGCTCTGTGCTAATAATATCGATTGAAGGGACTTGGAATGTCAGCCCCTACCTGCTGCCCTCAGGAAGCAAAGTGCCAGCTGGGCTATTGGAGGAAAAAAGAATGGCTTTGCGGTTAAAGCATTTGGTTTGGGCTCTGGAGACTTGTGTTCGAACCAGGGTTCAGCCATAGATTTCCTGGGTGACCTTGAACAAATAAGGCTCTCGTAATCTCAGCTGCCCATCTGTTTCCATAGGAATGGTAATTATGACGGTAATGAATTTTGCTTTGTAACAGTTCTTAAGGTTGCAGACCCTCCATCAGAAGTGAAGTTCAAACCATAGCCCCGAAGACAGAATCCATCCAAGAGCTGGTAGTGGAGGACAAGGTGGTTTCCGTAGCGTGATCCTCTCGGTTACAGGGATTGCCAAGCAGTGACAGGAATATAGGAGAGCCTTAAGGCTGAGCTCATTTTTCGGGCATCTCTTGACGTGGTCGTTGTGCTGCTGCTTCCTTCTGCAGATCCAGTCTTTCTTTTTCTTCAGGAAGTTCATCCCAGCTCAGACTTTGGGATTTCTCTTGCAAAGAGTGACATTATCTTCACTCTTCCTCTCATCTTTCCTTGCTTTCTGGGTGTTTGTGAGGATTGCCTATTTCTACACTTGCAGCTGTTTACATCACAGAATGACCTTTGTTTAGCTGTTTAAGGCATCTGAGTACTTTTGGGTGATGCGAAAGCTTTGTTACACATCATGTTACACAACCTCCTTCATGGGATCAGGAGAACCGTAGGGGACAGAGAAGAGGACACCAGGAATCATTGTTAATAAGTGAATATTCCCTACAGGTGCAGCAAAACATGGCCTGTAGGCAGTTAATCACACTAGTGATTAGCACGCTCACTTGTTAATTTGCCTGAACTGAACAGTCACTGGCCAGATGTCCTCTTTGGTACAAGACACAGGCTCTTGACTGATGGTCCTCCCCTTCTTCCCAACGGGAGTACTGTCTTGTGTAGTTTTAGTGCTGCCTATGTGTTCATTCTTGTTAGTGTCTGCATGGATGTGGCTGGTGCGTCTTTGGCTTATCAGCCTATGTATAACGGGAAGACACAGTGAAACCATCCAGGTTTCAAGTCACCCCTTTCTGCTTTCCTATGAAAGACTTTCATTTTAAACATTGATTTTGTTTTCTAAGGAGGGCTTTGGCAGTGTTACAGCGTTTTTGGCTGTACTTATTGCTGAGTGGAGGCCATGGGTCTGGCAGCCAAGAGCAGGAGGAGGATGGTCATTATGGCCCTTACCCAAGATTTCTTTAAAACCGAGTCATCTTAGAGAAGTACAAGGACTGGAGGTGGGCAGTGCAGTGATCTGGGCATGTTCTGGTTTTCAGAGATGAAATCACAGCTTGTAGATATGCTGAAGGAAATTATGGACACCCTCTATCGAAGCGTGTTGTATGGAGCACAGAGACTTTCTCATTGTTCTGTGTGGTTGGACGCTGTGCTACCATCTTATATTCCTTTTATGTGAGTAAGTGAATAAAGAATTGTTCTGAGCTAAGTGTTTGCCTGCTGGATTTTAAATAGACTGGAGTTCAATTGGGTTTTGGTTCACAAGTCAGTTAGCACTTCAGGGGGAAACTGTCTGCATATGTTTGCATCTCCTGAGTTTTGCTTAGAGTTTCAGATTCAAACAAAATTGAAAGCTCAAAGGAGAGCCCAGCTTGAACTGCCAGCTTAGTCTGACTTGGGATTGGAACTATGCGAAATCTCTATATTTAGTTTGGTTTCAAATAGCTACCATAAATCCTTACACAGATCCCAGGAGGTGCTTTAAAGTTCACTCTACTTAGCCCAAGTTCCCTTGAAATATTTGGTAATTTCAAAGTTCTCTATACTGTCTGCCAAAATTTTAGGTTTATAAGAAAACCTGAGATAGGCATATCTCTGTCCACCCCCAAATCGTTCAGCTCAAACAATACACAAAGAGCTAAGACTGAGTGTGAGTTGTGTCTTTATTTTAAATACAGATGTGGAGCGAAACCCTGAGAGACTACTGCCCCAGTTTCTCCTCCCCCTCCTACACCAGTTCTCATCGATCTCAACAATATTTTCTTAAGTAATAACTGGCTCTGACCTTGGCACGTAGTCCTGTGGAAGCCTTTGTCTGGCTGTCTTTACAGAAAAGGATCACAAAATAGACAGTGATGTGAATAACCATGGAATGTTTTTCATGAGCTGGGCTTACCACATACAGAGCTATAGCAAGGCACATACATTACTAAAAATAATAGCCTAAAACTATTCCAGTGTCATTTGTTCATTATTAAGTCTATTACCTCTGAAATGAGGCTGCAGTACTCAGTCCTTTCTTGTTCTGCACAGAGCGGTTTATTAATGGTCCCTTTGTTTAAGAGGGATGACACAGGGAGCTGAGCGGAAGACTTGAAGCTGCTCAGCAGCTATGAAGCAGCTACTAGGTACTGTTTAATATCTTAAATGACTCCGTGCCCATAAATCAGCCAGCTGTAAATTATATTTAATGCTGAAAAATAACCACCAACCAAACAGATCTTTAACCTGTAAATGTTAATTCTGTTTGTTAATACTTAGTGGCTCCAGCACTGCTCGGAGGCTGCACAAGCTATTATTCATTTTGACTCCGTTCCAGCCCTTTTCAGAAAAGCCTCTCCGAGGTCTTCCTGAAAACAGGAGCTGCTGCAAGGCACCCACCACGGAGCAGGAGCAATGTGGAAATGGCACGGTCAAAAACGCAGTTCATGCCTCCCCTGCCCAAGACACTGTACCACAGAAGCCCCAGAAGGTCTGTGAACGGGGTACTTCATATCCTAGAAGAAATATTAGATGGAAGGCGAATCAGAGCTACAAACCCCCAGTGTTTTCTTTGGTTTTGGCTTTGTGGGAAGTGGGTTAATTTTCCTTAATATCAACAACATGATTTTACTCACCCTGGGGTGGATGTAGGAGAGGATTCTCGATTGCAGGATGGAGATGAGGACAGGGAGGAGCAGAACATCCTGGTCAGGGAGTCCTTCCTTACTGTCAGCCCCACTTAACGTGTGACTGGATCCCATTCTGCTTTGGCGATGCACAGATTGTTCTGTGAATCCAATCCTAAACACCTGATGCTAATTTAAATGCTTCCTTTTTATTTAAGGCAGTGAGAGTAGATGATTCAAAAACTTCAAGCACATATCATTAGGTATCTTATTTATCTTTAAAAGTCTGCTATTGAAATCCTTAGTCTGTATTGTCCATAATACTTTCCGCTTCTAACTTTGTCTGTTGAGATCACTCTCTCCTTGAGTAAAACTAATTCTCACTACAAATGCTGGCTTTCATTGTTCATCCTCGGCAATATAAAAATCAAACAGTTTATAATGTAAAATAATTTTGTACATCAGTAAACCAGCTGGGCATAAGATCTGTTTTGCATTTGATTATATTTTATTATTTTGCCCCTGCATTTCAGTAGGAATAGATGTTTGGAAATGAAATTAGTTAAGAGATGGTAAAAATATTTTGGAACCGGTAGTGAACTTTGTAAAGAAATGTTTTATACATACTCGAAAAATTTTAAAAATAATTGTAATTCTGCATGTGTGTGTTTGTGTGCATTCTTATGTTGGTAAAGCACCATTGTCTTAGGGAAACAGTCTTCTTCCTATTTCTTCACTGATGATCAGCAACAAGTCCCAACTACGTAGCTGAGGTTTGTCCCTTTTTTAGCTGTAAACTATACTGCCTAGATACTCTATTGTTCAGTCTGATTTTGTTTGTGGCAAAAATTGACACTATATATGAGCTAAAGAAGGCATTTTAATTCTGATAGTTGAAATCATAGAATCAGAGAGTGGTTAGAGTTGGAAGGGACCTTAAAGATCATAGAGTTCCACCCCCCTGCCATGGGCAGGGACACCTCCCACTAGACCAGGTTGCTCGAAGCCCCGTCCAACCTGGCCTTGATGCTTAAATTAAATATTAAAATACTAAATATATAATATTTAATACAGAAAATATCTACATGAAATAGGTATTTATCACTACAGTTACATTTCATTATGTAAGATAAAATGATGTCTAAATAAATACTGGCCTTGATCAAGGCTGCTGTCCATCAACAAGAAAAACACATTCGTATTTCTCTTTACTAAAAGTATGGCTGTTCAAAAAATAACACAACAGAATGAATAATACAGAAACTGGGCAGACAATAAAATGTAAGTGGGAAACAAATGTTAACATTCTACTTATCAAGCTCTTACAAGCAGAAGAGAGCATGTAGAATGGTAATTAACACCCACTCGTCACATTCTTTTAGAAGATTAAAGAACAGGTCCTAGCCTCAGTACTTACCTTTGCAAATATAATCTCATCAATTAATCTAATTCAGAAGAGAATGAGGTTTTTATTTTAGCTCACTTAGCCTCGTTTTTTTCTCATTAGACTGTTTTTCTCATTTACCACACAAGAATCCATATCTCACTTAGAGGTGAAAATTCCTTTACCTTTAAATGCACTCAGTTAAGTCTTTGCAAAAATAGATGAGATATCACAGATGTAGGAATTATGAGAACAGGGTTTATGACATATGATAAAGCTGAATTTTAGCTCCTGCAGAAATGTGTTAGTTGCATATTAAAAATCTAAGCATGGAAGCAAAGCTTTCCATTTTTGGCCCAGGGTGCCGTATCCCTACGTTGCTAATGATGCTGATGTAGATCAATAGCTGTTTTCATCGAGAGACCACAACTTCATCCACCTTCTTATGGAAACATTATGCAACATTGTTTTTCATTCACATCACTAAAAATATGTATTTAGTTAGCTTTTCAAAATGCATAAGTTATCTAATAGCATGGTTGCTTGGCTGCCTAATTTATGAGAAGGTACTTGCACAACCAGGAGATAAATACAGATAAAAGTTTTAGCCCTTACTAGTTTTAAAGTCTTTTTTAATTTTTGTTTTCCAAGCGTATTTAACAGGCTTCAGGTTTGGTGATTTCTGGTATGCTCTGAGAATTTATAACTTAACTGGTTTCATTATCTGGGGAATCGCATTCTTTTAATATACAGTTCATTTCCATCTGGCAGCATCTCTCCCTGCAAGCATCCTCTCTGTCATGAACCTTTTCTCGGTCTTATCATGCAAATATTTCCATGCAGTATCTTGCTGAGACTTTACCAGATGCAGATATTGTGGTTTCAGTTTTGAATATTTTATAATGGAGCTGAAATATGCCTTCCACGCGAGCCTGATGCTGAAAACATCTTAGTAAATCCACTTTGAACGGGAATTGCTGGTTCTTGGCCAGGAGGTATTAGTTGAGCACTGGTAGAAGCAGATGTAACACGGCAATGAAGGTGATCATTAATGATATTATATACGTTTGCTGGAGCAAAAATGAAAATTTCAATTTCCACACCATTAGGAGCTGAGGAAGTATAAGAACGCATTTTGTAATCTTCACTCAGATAAATGATTGCTGCTCTCAAACCCTTGGATAGTTTTAACAAATGATTACTGGCTAGATTCCACTGTTGGACTGTAGCTTCAGAAAAATGTACTATTTAAATACATAAACACAGATTGTTAATGAAACCATTCTCTAGATCCCTTCCACAATTCCTGGTAGAAAACATTTAGTTGAATATGGCTGGAAAATTGGGCTGATACCAAGGTTCTGTAATCTCTCTGTTCTGTTGAATTTATAGATGTGCTCATGTTGATTTATTATTGAAATGTCTTTTCCTAAAAGCAGTGGTATCACGGAGGTAGAATGAATGAAATGTAGTCCATGGTAAATTAAAGTACTTAAGCACAGCAGTTACCGTCTGATTATAGCTAAGTACATTAGACAGCTCAGTATCCTTGCAAACACTTAATATATTAAGATGATCAGTCGTCAGCACAGTTCTCTTCGTCTTGCTGCTGTTATGAATCACTTTTATAAGAAAATGAGCTCTTGATTTCTATCTAGGTGGGGAGAGTTATAAAAAAAAAAGAGGAATTGTCAGTGCAGTGATACCCAGACACCTATCACTTGATTTCTTCACTGAATTGGTGGTCACTGCAATAATGTGGGATAATGAGGCGTTAGCGTGACCTTTGTGAATCTGAGTGTGCAACGTAGAGACAGTAAGAAATAGTAGGGAAATATGGAATCTAACTGCCAGTGGCACACACAAAACATGTTTCTCTGTACCTGTCAGGAAAAGCGAAAACCTTGTTCACCATCAAATGGTAAAACAGCAGGACATACCCTATCTTTAAAGAGTAGAATCATCTGGTGCCTTTCCATAAGCTTCGTAATGCCATTCCATGTGAGTGTCTGGTACCCAAAGACAGTAGAGAAACTTCCTAGAAACATGCCAGTTCCTGTGCCTTCCCATATTGTCCATTAAACACTGCTATTGGTATTTATTTTCCAAATATATGAATCCCAGAAAACAGCAAAGAGAAAACAACAAAGATTTTATAAGAGTAATATATAACACATATTCAGAAGCTGTAGTTTGAACTGATCTGATGCCATTCAAATAGGTTTTATACTTCCTGAACTTTTCAAAAACCAGGAGGCTAGACTGGGAACTTCGAGTTTCTGCTGAAATTTCAAGATTCATACCACTGCTTGCAATAAAATTGTATAAGTTCTAGAATATAAGAAAAGATTGAGTCATCAGGGTTTCTTTCTTTTCTCAACAGCTTCATTTTTAGCAACTGAAGGACAGACCTTCTTCTTGCTCTGCATTTATCTGAGGAGCAGCACAGCCATCATAAATGTTTAAAATAATGCTATAATGAATTGGAAAATTAAGAATGGGGGAGGAGAGGTCTGAAGGGCATAAAATTGAACTTGGAGTCTGGAAAGAATACTTAACATTAAGAATAGTAGAGTATTGCAGATACCTTGGAAGCAACAGAGAAATGAAGAAAACGTCATTCAGCATGTAGATGCCCCTTTCAGATTTATATTCTGGAATGACAATTCTGATAAAAAAACAAGACTCCGTCTCTCAGAAAATATAAAGCAGAGGTGAAACAAGTATAGACAGTAGCTGACCAAGGAGCTGTTTGTGTCAAAATCTTGTTTGCACTGGCCGGAACCATACGATCTGTATTACTTGCCTGAAAATTAGAGTTTATTGGAAACCACTGTGTGCAGTGGGATGAGCTGTGGTGGTGACACAATCCTGTCAGCCTGGCCCGAGCCCGGAGCTGCGTCACGGCTGCATCACGGCGTATCGCAGGTGTGTGCCCTCAGTGAGTGTGCTCTTTGTTCAGGTCCTTATTCCCTTCCCTGTTTTCTCCGGGGTTAAGCACAGACTGGGGGCACGGGAAGGAAAAGGTTTTGGTTCTTCCACAGCACATTTTTACAGTGTGACAGTCATTGACCTGGCTGCATTCGAGGCTGCTAAAGTGGCACAATTACCACAGCACACACAGTGTGCCTGAGATGCCAAAGTGGCTAAACACTTGGATTTTTGTTTAAAATTAACCATACAAATAATCCCATCCCTATTCATAAAATACATATTGAAGTCGAACTAAAAGTAAACCATTCTCCACAAATGAACGTGGAGCTTTGGTGGTGGTTATTCCTTGTCAGAGATGTGATGTAATTACCTTGTGTTGAGAATTACGGTGGTGTCCTGCCAGAGCTTGTCATGCAGGAAAAAATGAGATATGTCTCTCTCTTAATGTGTTTGAATAGCATTTCTATTCTGGGATGGATATGGATGGTAGTCCTGATAGATGGCTTTCTGAGAAGTACAAGGTGACATATTTTTTAAATCATTACTTGCACAGTGGTTTTCTTTTGACTCATTTAATACTTTAGGTTTGCTGTTGGTTTTGCTTTTTAAGATGAAGTTCAATAGCGAGTGTATTTCTTTTATTGATTTAATTATTGTGTTAGAGTATGGACAGGAGCTGTTGGCTGTGAAGCAGAAAAGACTGTGTACTGTGTGTCAGGAACAGAAGAATTACAGTTCTATCAAACCTTTTTCTTTTCTTATTGGTAGTTCGTCACAGACAAACCTAACTGACATCAAACTTTGATATTGCAAAAATATACATTGCCTTCTTTCAGCTGCTGAGAAGACAAGACTCAATAACAGAGCCATCAGAAAACCACTAAAAGTAAGTTGGGTTTGCAAGATACCAGAGTATGTTTACAAGTCTATTATCAATAATTTAAACTTCCCTTGTCAGGCTGGAAGATGGATATATGTGCTGTTGTGTATTGCATGTGCTAATCCGCCGCCCGTCTGCCAAACACATCTAAAAGGTATTTCCATTTCTGAAGGAAAGTTGTCTCAAACTTTCAAGGTCCAAAGATTTTGTGAATTTGTCAGTGTTAAGTTATGCTGAGCGGCACACTAATAAGAGAGACTAAAATGTTCATTATTTTTCAGTGGTTACCGTAGACTCCGTTGTTGTTTTCCCGCTGGCTGGAAGCACCTGGGAACAGGCACCGGTGAGTCTGTTGCAGCAAATGCTGTCCCTGTACTGTTTAATCTGTCTGACGTTGGAGAATTATTCCAGCAAAGGTCTGCAGGCTGCTTTTGAGCTCTGCATCATTTTTTGCGTGAATTCCGACAGAAGCACTTTGTTAAGGAAATTTCATGGGGGATGTGTTGCAGCTCCTCTGTGTGTAGAAGGTATCTGCAATGACTCAAAGGGGATTGATACGTCTGTCGGATCCATAGGTAGAGCCCACACTACTGCAAAATCAGCAGTACAGTCTGGATGGCTGTGAAAGGAATGAGGAGAGAAAGTTCAGAAGGCATTTTTAGAAATTTTTAGGCATTATTTTTGAGGAATAAAGAGTGCCTGAGGAAAATTCCTGCTCCCAGGTGTGTTGATGTCTGATCCAGAGGGACTGCACAGCTGGAGATTACCACAACTCCATTCACATTTCTGCAGTCCCCAATACTATCCCCAGCATACCGATTTCTGCTTTTAAGTCAAAAAGAATTGTTTTTAACTCTTATTTTCCCTTATATTATTACAGGAGAGTGAATCCATTCTGATGACCATCTCGGTAGATGTTAACCCTCTTGAGTAGTGAAGACTACGGGAAACCAGCGTGTCATGGGGATGTGGTATGGTTTTGGTGTATTGTACCTCCTCCTTACTCACATCTGACTAAGGTGCAATATTAGGCAAGGAAGGAAAAAGTAGAGGGAAAAAGGTCACCCTCTGACTATTTTTTCTTTTATTCCCCCAGAAGTGAGTATTCTGGTTTTACATGCCAAGGCTCACAGGTAATCCTCAGCTGGGATGTGCAGTAGTTCCTCGCTGAGAAACAACCAACCTTTGGTCCCCTGTCCCAGGGGCATAAGGATAAAGAGACACAAGACCTGAGAGGCAGCATCAGCCCACAGAAGAGGGCAGAGTGATGTGCACGCTCTCTCTCGCAGCCGCTCCTTTCCCGGTGAAGAGCTCTGTGTCTCGGTCAGGCAGAACTCCTGTAATTTACAGATCCCTCTGTCCGAGGTTTGACCCTTCCTTTGAATGGTTGCAAGATGAACATTAATTGCCCAAATGGCTACAAGGTAAGAACATCAGATGAATTTAAGCAGTCAGCCATCCGACAAAGAGATTTTCATCAATATTCACTGCACTTAGAGTGCAACAGAGCAGATATGCGATGTGATACTGATCTTATTGTGGCAAAGATGAGCACATACACACTTCTAGAAGAGCCAGCCATGCTTTCTGTCTCGGGGTGGGGACGTACATGCTGGTACACAGCCCAACCTTGGTAAGGAGGTAAACGGTTGTTAACTATCATTCTTATTTGCTTACCTTTTTGAATCGAGTTAAAATTTCAAGACAATGGATTTTCTAGGTTGGTGACTGTCGTTTTGAAGGAATGTCTTTTGCATGTCTGAATTTACTAGGTAATTAAAAGGTAACACAGAAGCATAAAACTAAGAAAAGCTTTACTATCGCATAATGTGAAGTTTTTTTAACCCTTAGACAATGGTGAAGAAGGTGGTGTAAAAAAGCATCAAATAATGTTTGAGCATTGAAAATCAAATGGCACGATCAAAAAACGACACACAGTCTTCTTGAATCTGCTACAGATCTGCTACAGATCACATCTCATTAAGTCTCTGCTGCTTAGCAAGTCACTAGAATAAGTAATCATCAGGAGAAGTATTTTCTTTATTTTGCACCGTATTTTTAAATATTTAAATTTCTTTCGTGTTTGAATTGCTTTATGTTTGGACCCTGCTGCAATGTTGACACCATTTCTATTAAGAAAGAGGCAAGCTTTCCAGATTGTTTAATGTTCCTTGGGTGGGTTTCGCCAAGATGTAACATACTTATTGGTGTTCTCAAGTGAGCCTTCAGCAGATCGAACCGTTTAAGGGTTCACCCTCATCAAGTTAAAAATCAGTGTTTGAATATCTATCAGTATGCAAAACATTCATTTGCTACTAGAGGTAGGGCTCCTTATTATACCAGGAAGAATTTCAGTTTTAATTAGCATTTCCTCTGGTGTACTAAGCCCACTGAGATTACTACACTTAGTAAAATTTAATTAACTTGACAAAAGATCCTAATTGTTTTCATGCCACTAGTCCTTAGTGGGACTAAAAATAATACCCTTCAAATTAAGTGTCTACAACCAACCTTCCTTTTGGTTGTCCTATATACATAAAATTGGTTGGCCTACATATAATTATAGTTGGGAGAAAGTCTTGCCCAATATGGAATCAAGATTGTTTGCTCAAAGACAGAGATTTTTGTGGCAATGCCTAATGATAAAAACTTATTAGTCAAAAGACCTCAGCTGACATTAATTATTCCCACCTTCTTATTAAGTTTTGCAAATGGGAGGTTTATTGATTTATCTAGGTGCACAGACTAATCAACGAGTTATAGTATTCATTTAAATCAATATCGTAATGTAATATTGGCAAGAGAAAAGAAAGATAAATCTATCAACAATGTAACTATGATAAACAATATATATCTATAGCAAGTGCGGTGTGCTAGGAGAAGTTTGCAATTAAAATAAAAATACTTCCCGTTCAAAACTCTTCTCATATCTTTACTTCTTTCTCCGATAGAGCTGCTCACATAACGCCAAGGCTTTCTTCACCTCAGGACACTGATATTGAAAGAAATGTGAGTATGGGAAGTATTAGTGTGCAGACAATCTTAAGAGTACTGGGGACAGCTTTCAGCTCAAGAGATTTGTTACAGAAGTTTCTACGCAGAACACAAGAACGGGAGTCCAGAAAATCCTTTGGCTCTGGATGTCTAAAGAAGAGATTTTAAGGAGAAGGGATCAAGGAAGAGCGCCTGAGCTCTTCTGCCAAGGTTGGGATTTCAACGCGTGCACCCTCACATTACAGGGATCAGATACATTTGTCTAATTAGTTCCTCCAAAATTTAAGGAATGAATCAGTTTGTCATCTGTTGTGGTTTAACCCCAGCCCACAGCCAGGACCATGCAGCTGCTCGTGCAGTTCTCCCCCTTCCCCTAGGAGGGCGGGGAGAAGAGGGAGAAAAGGAGGGGAAGAGATCTTGTAGGTTGAGATAAAGACAGTATAATAAAACAATAACAGAATAAAACAATAATATAACAACAGTAATAACAACACAAGTCACTCTCACTGCCTGGTGAATTGGCACCATTCCACGCAGTGATTGCGGATTTCCTGTCCCTGGCTAACCCCATTTCTATACTGACCGTGATGTCTGTGGTACAGAATATTCCACTGGCCATTCTGTTGTTCTGTCTATGCTGCTTCTCAGCATCTATGGGAAGCTGAGAAGAATCCTTGAAAAGAATAAGCATTGCCTACTGACAACTTAAAACATTATGCATTAGTGACGTTCCTTTCACAGCAATCACTAGAAATAAAACTAACCCTTTCCCAGCTGAAACCAGGACAGGAAGTAAAATTAATCACTTGTTATTCCTGTACTGAGCTTAGTTGGGACTGAATAGCCTTGATGTGCTTAAAAACTACTGCTAATACAGATGTGGTTTTGGCAACATAATTCATAATGCTCTTTTTTAAAGAGACCAGGTCTTTGGTAGAAGTCAAATTCCATCCCCTCCTGAAATAACACAGTTGAGACCGAGGTTTTACTATTAAAAGCGCAAGAGAATATTAACTATATGCATGTTAAGTCCTTATAGTACTGGGAAGAAAAAAAAAACTGTAAATCTCTAAGCATCTAGAGTCTTCAGCTTCCTTTTCTGCCCAAACATCTGGCTGCTTTATAACATTTGAATACTAAGAAGATTATTTTGGCTGATGATCCCTCCAGATTGGCTGTTAAACACCTTTTTTCTGCTTCCTTTGCCAACTTCCTCCTTTGTTTCCTTCCCTCTCAATTTAAACCACAAGGTGCTCTTACAGACCTCAATCTCCATCAAGATTTATCGATTCGAGCTCAAGATACCCATCTATTCTAGTTAAATCATTAGAATTTTCTGAATATACATAAACTACTTTAATGAACAGTGCTATCAAGTTCACAGTGATAACTTTTGCCCTAATAAATACAACCTTTATGATACGTTTTTCATTCAAGAACACCATATTTCTGTGTTTTGTGTAGACAGATATATAAAATTACGCTCCCATTAACTTTTCTCTGCGTGTATAAAATAGTTAACTCTGGAGTTATCAAAGGCTTAAGTTTAGTACATAAAAATCAAAAGAAGCCAGGTATAGAGTTGATAAAATAGACACCAGAGGAAAAGCAGTCCACAAAAGAGTCACTAAAGGAAAATTTATGCATTTGGAAGAAATTAAGTTCATGTTTCTAGGAAAATGGAAATGCTCTTCATCTTTGTTCCTGTTGATAATATATTTAGAACATTAAAAATCTTAAGTAAACTGTTGTACCTCTTCTCATCTCTGCCTTTGATATTTTTCTTCGTATGGTTAATGAGTCATTGGCAACATTAGATAAAAAGTAGGAACTTTATCTCTCTGGTTTAACAAACTGTGAACAGCAGCTTGGAACACTCTCATATTCTCATCATCACTTATTAGAATCCATTGACTTTTAAAAAGACTGTTTTCAGCAGTTTTTCATGACCTGACCTGCTGTTCACCTCAAGTATTTAGATACTTAATATCTATAATGAAAAAGAAGGTATTTTATAAAACAATTAATTATGATACAATTTTCTGATCTAGCATTTTCACACACCTTTGGAGTTTTACATTATACCATAACTATTTATGCATTTAGAAAATTGAAGCATAATTGAAAATTATAATGTGTAAAAGCAGTTCTGATTAACATAACGTAGAGGCATGTAATAGGAATGTTAAAGACTCAAGAAATGAAATAGTATATTAGTCTCTGAAGTTTTAAGTGTCTCTAGCCAGAATACAAGCCATCAATGCTACAGTGATTTCAGGGAATGCTGAGAATGTGTACAAAATCAGCTCCTTGTTACCTTTCATAGAGAACACTGATAATTTCATTTGCTCTATTCTAGTATTCTTTCTTCTGTTATGCAGATAATTTTTTTTTAATTATGTTTTTTAATATTTTATTTTCAACTTACTCGTGAATTTTAAAGGAAAAATAGGTCCTCAAAGCAACTAGTAGTAGATTGAGAACGGTCCTTCTGAAAGAAATCCTTTGAAAAGAGAATGCATGCTTAATTTTAAATGAGAATGAATGTTCTTAAGTACACTACAGTTTCTATTGCAAATTTAAGGCTTTACTCTGCCTGACTCAAGCAAAAGAATAATTTATCATGGAGTAATTTGGCAGATTTAACTTTTTGGGGGCTGTCAATAGCTGATGAAGGATACGTCTAGTACAGTTCCCCTAAATAAACGGAGGAGAGAACAGAGTTAGAGAAATGTGAGGTTTGGTTTGGGGGTGGATTGTAAGGAGGTAAAGAGAAATATTGGTGGGATGAATCTCTGATATTTGTCCATGAAAAGACTTTGTGTAAGATGTTCTTAACCAATTTTAAATGTCAGCGTCATGAATATTCATCTCCTGCTGCTTAGAACAAAAGCATTTTCAAGAAAAACCTGAAGAAGGTAAAGCCTTAGCAAGTGTTAACATCTCTCTCTTGAAATCAGTCAAGCTATACCGATTTATATCACTTACGGTCTAAAACACAAAAATCATGCATTTTTTGAAAGAAAACCAGCTTATACTTTCTTTAACTATCAAATTACAGTGACAGATTTTTCTAGGAATGAAACGTAGCATCAGGCTGAAGAACATTGGCACCATGAGGAAGGAATAGCTATTTCGTAAAGTTTTACCAGCCATAACCATTATATACAAGACTGAAAAGACAAGTTAATATTTTGGTAGGAAAAATCCCAAACTGATGGAAAAACATCTGCTCCATTTAAAAACTAATGGAAAATATCAGTGCAATAAACAGAAATAGTGCAATTAAAAGAAAGGGAAATGCTGGGGGAACGTAATTTGTGGAAAATGTTTATCAGCTTTGTTCATCTATTGAGGATTGCTTAGGCACTCTCTCCAATCAACAGAAATCCAAATAATGTTACAGTGTATGCAAACAAAATGTGTGATTTTATTTTCTTTTTTTTTACAGCAGAGCTACAAACTCAACAAAGTTAACATTAAGTCATAGCAAATGCTGCAGCCACAGTGTTGCTGTACTTTTCCTCTTGGATTTCTCAGTAAGTAGAAGAGACATGCTATATATTTAAGGGGGAAAAAAGTGCACATTTTTCTTTTCCAAGAAACTATCCTCATGTTCTCTGAACCTAAAATAGTAATAATAATAATAATTTGGCTTTATGTAATAGCAACAGCTATGAAGCAATGATATTTTCTGACTACGTTGGCCAAAATTGTAGGATTCTCTTCCAAACTTTGTAGAATCCAGTTAAGTTTTTTGTGCATGCGCTGCCTGGTTTTAGTTAGTGTGATATAGGATTGAAGAGAACTCATTCCACTCCTGCTTGTATTACTCTCTATACAACTATAACTCCGCCGACTTCATGTAACAAAGGCTACAGAGCTGTAATATAAAAATGAACGGAGGGAAATCCATTTACAAATAGATCTGGTTATTAACCCCAAGTTATCTCTAATTAGATTGGAAGTCAAAGCTGATAGCAGAGAGTTAAGGCTGTATTTCACCTCCCTGTCTTCTTTCAGAGGCTGCAAGTCCTGAAGACTTTGATCATTGAGTGATCTAAGCCCTGCATCGCTCTGGATTCCCTGATGGGACCACACTGCTTGCCTCTCTGGGCTGAACCACCCAGTTCCTGATTTATGGCGCACGGCAGGTATCATAACTCTCAGCTAAAAGCTTGATACACAGTTTGATATTGTTAGCAAACTAAATCCAGAATATCTTCATTCCCATTGGTTTAAACCTACGTGGCTTAAGTCACTGCTCAGTGATGAGGGTCACTGCTTCTGACTAAAATCCTGACACTGGTTGAAAATCAGCTGCAGAGGTTAGTGAAATACCTTTCATCTAATCTCTAATTAAGTTTTATAGGAAAACTTAAGCATACAGAAAACAGTTTTCCAATAGACATGATTTGAGGCAGCTATCCGATTTTATGAATACTGTAGTAGGTATCTAAATATTTTTGTAATGAGAGAATAGAGTATTTTATTTGCATATTGTAACCTGTGGGGAAGGTTTTAGATGAGATTTGGTGTGACATCAGGTTGCCTATTCATACCTTTAATTGCACTAGATAACCATATTATTTAACATTTCTGATGGAAGAATTTGCTTAGTTACCAATGTATTCTTTTATTTCTGAAACCTAATTAGATTTTGGTATTAGCATCTGGTCACCACAAATCAGAAAATCTCTGATTTGGTTTCATACATTTGTTTGGGTCTTGGTTTTGCACAAACACTTCTCCGTGGCAGAGGGAGCGGGGGGAGATAGATGCTGAGGTCTCAGATATTGTAGAGAGGCTTTTCTGTAATTGTCACTAGCAAATAAAGGCGTTACATTATCTGTTGGTTTAAGGTAATACCTTCAAGGGACAAAGTGCCTTCACACCAACTCAAATGTAAATGGTAGTGAGAGAGGAGTAATTTATTGTTTGTAGCAAAAAAAATCTTGTACCTGGAGAGGAAATTTTAGCCTTTTTTCTTATTATTTTAATGTGTTTCTACAATGTTTTCAGTGTTAACAGAGAGATTTGTCAGTATGCTGGGTTCTTTGTATCAGTGCCTTGTGTCAGATGCTTCCTAGAGAATATCTTGTTCCATTGTCATTTCACACATGAAATTCTCAGAAATTTCTGATAAACAGACTAAAAAAGAATTTTCCATATTCTTTTCTTCCACCCTGCTTTTCCACCTCTTTGCAGTTGCATTAAACTGCAACAAAATCTTTGAAAGACCTAGATGCATTAAGGTGGGCACATGCTGACTGTCTTGAGACGCTGATTCAAAAATGCTGAGATCTGTGGAGCTCAACACACATACTGACATGACTTGAGAGGCAGGAGCGTTATAGATGTATGCGACCTGAGTGAATGTTACCAGAGAACCAGAACAGTAGGATGTAGGAGCCCGAGTTCTTTGGGCTGTCCTTGTCAACTGATGATGTGTGATCTTATGCACATCTCTTTGGTATTCTGAAGCCAGACAAAGCCCTGCCTTCCCTCTTGTCTCCATTTTTACTCCAGTTGTACCAGTGCTGAAACTCAGTTCCTTTGCTGATCTGACACAAAGAGCGTTGTCCAGCTCCTGGCGTTTGGTGTCCTGGGGGCTGGTGGCTCAGCATTCCCTGGTCTCCCAAGACCCAGGCCCATAAAGCACTTAGACGTGATGCTTACTCAAATTCCAGCTTTAAATGCTTAAATGAAAGGCTAAATATGTAACCTGACTATGTTCCCATGAAGATAAAACTGTGCCTGCTCTCCTTGTTATAACATCATTAAGTTTATCATGCTGTCTATCTGCCTATATTGAAAACAGACTTCCCTGGTGGAATGTTGAAGTTAAAACATGAGCTCACCAAAGTCAGGAAAAACACAAATCATTCTCCACTTTACTTGTCCCAATCTAAGCTGATCCTACCATTTGCCATTCCTTAAAAGATAGGGATCTCACAACGAGCTGTTGCTGATGCCAGACGGGCAGATCCTCCTCTGCAGATAAGTGGGTGCTGGAAGCCTTCTGCCAAAATAATGTCTGGAACGCTGGAACGGAGAGCTCCAGTGACTGGGAACGAGACCCAGCAGGCGCTGCCAGGCCATCGGAGCTGGAGAACTCGCTCAGAACTGTAAAACTGTTTCTTGGTTATGCAGAAAGCATGCTCAAATTTCTCAAATAGTAGGATTAAATTTTATGGAGGGAAATGCGATTTAAAGCGAAATAGGAGGGAGTGTGCTGCGTTCAAAGCAATGCAATGATGCTCTCAACTGAGGGACCTTAGTTTATGGCTTAGTTGTACATCTCCTTTTCCGAGCTCCTGGAAAGCCATGGGATGTCTCCAGACCTCACGTCAGATACTGCTGTTTTGTTTCCTGGGCTCACTTTTTGAAGTTTAATATTAGACAGATGAAGAAAGGGGTAGGCGAGAAAATTAATGGTACCTATGGAAGCAATTAATTCATACGTTTGGTATTTCGTCTCTAAATTCATGATTCTAGGTGAAATCAGCCTTTCTGAACAGCAGCCCAGAACATTTATGTAGGGCATAGACTTTATGCTGGCCTGCACAGAAGAAAATTTGTTATATTCAGTAGTGTTTCTTTGTTTGGTTTATGTAGATCATGTAGCCAAATACATTGTATTTTTAGCTGACATGAAAAGACTTTCTCAGTACAATGTGGTTTAGAAAAATGCATTCAGTCAGGAGAAAAGGGTTCTGATGACCCATTAAGGAAACATTCCTTAAAACCCAGCAGTTTAATTTAAAAATGTCTTGTTTCTTCAGCCTGTTAATCCCAAACAAGCCCTGGACATTTTTGAACTATGCAACTAATCCTGAGAACGCTCACTCATGCAAATTGTTGCTTAGAATGGGAATAAAAGATTATGCTGTCAGGTTTCATATCTAGGATATGTAGGACTTCACATTTTAGATTATAGAAATGTCACTACTCTTCCAGAGTAATGAAAAATACTTTAACCTTGCAGAGGTACTGCTTTACTATCGTTAAGGTAAATAGAATGAATAATAATAGTAGTGTTTGGCCTGTTTAGGATGGATGGCAGTTTCTGTACCAAAATGCAGTTCATAAAACTGAAAAGTCTCCATGTCTTCTGCCTCTGTATCTATGGGTCTTCCAGTCACAGGCCATCAGACATTGTGGGTACTTACAGATCTTGTGGGAAAGGGAGGAGAGAGTGAGATCACATCCCTAGATGATGTGGTCATAGTAAATTATTCATTATTGTGATGTATATGTAGCATCTGCCTTAAGTGGTACTTCAGCAACATGAAACATGACAGGTTGTTTCTTTGTTTCTAATGGTTAAATAGTCAAAAAGCCTGAGACTGCTTCTTTCTTCTATTTCACCTTGTTGTGGGTTTTCTCTTGTGTTTTTTTAACTTCCTGAACATGAGCTTTAGATGAAATAATATGATGCAAGAATGAAGATAGCATTTACAGCAGGGCAGAATGTACTATGTAAAGCATCTTGCATGCATTGACATTACTCCTTTCATATAAATTTAAAATATATATTTCAAAACTTTCCCATGCTTCTACACCATAAATATTTAATTCTCAATATTATCATCAATTGGGTTAGATGATCTATGAAGGGTACCAGTGGTAAAAGCTTCTTGCCCTGTTTGCTGTAGACCTCCAAAAGCACTCCAGGTTCAGGGAGAGCTTCTAAGGAGCTGATGGCAGAGGGGGGGCCATTGATTAATGGCTCCCTGGGACTCTCTGACACCTCTGCCTGGATCAGAGAGATAAGAGACAGCCGGAGTCTGCCAGAGAGCTGTGCTTTCTACGAGGGAGGCAAAGGTTAGCAGCACGGAGGAATTCCTCCAAGAGCTGAGAGATAGGCAGCTTCCTCTGGGGCTGGATAATGGTCTGCAAAGGGGAGTAACAGAGTGGAGGATCGTTTTGTAGTGCTCAACTGAAAACAAGAGAGAAGACAGATAATGTTAAAGGGTTAGAATAAAAGCAAGAATAATAATCCATGGAGAAATGAAGCTTAAAGCATGTCAAGTTTTGCTTGCTGAGGGTTTTTTTAAAGTATACTTTAATTTATCATCCATAACAGAGGGTTTTTGTCATGAGGGTTTTGTTTATTCATTCTTTTAGATCATAATTTGCTATGCTAAACAAAGTGCACTTCTCTGTTGTGGAAGGAGTATGGCCAATACAGACCTTCTTTAGTTAAAATAATGCTCACATTACAGTGGTGCAAGGAAAATTCAGATAGAGTGGTTAGAGTAGTCTGATCTGCACATGTGTGTTATTTGTGGTAATTGGCACAAACCATCTTGTAGCAAGGCAGGTTCTGTGACACAAGAACATTGCTAGCATTTCTTCCATGTAAAATTAAACAGAACACAGGAATTTGCAAGGCTCAGTCATCCATTTAGCCTGGCACCGTGCTATTGGAAGTGTCCAGAATCACATGCTTCGCAAGAAAATGGAAAAAAATGTATTTTAGGTTATCTTTATCTGTTCCCCAGGCTGTGCTTAGAATTCATGGTACAAAGCAAGTAGGCTTCTTGAAATCAGTTTCCATTTGAAGTCATTGGAATATTTTTCTTAAGTAAAATGTCATCACACCAGTTGCGTTTCTGACCAAGCAGAGAGATTTGCTATTTACAGATCTAACTATTGGTAAATGCTGTGCATAAAGGTGGCTTTAAACTTTGCAAAGAAAGGCACAAGCCTTGGGAGACTCCTGTAAACAGGCTTTGATTCAGAGACCCTGGGAATCATTGGAGGGAAAAAATAATTTGGCTTTAATGATCTTTGACTTAGTGTTCAAAGTTGGAAATTTTGATGCGTTTGGGAGTACTTTGCATCAGCACAAGTGAGCCAGGAGCACAAACCACCCTTGGAATGGGAATTATTTCAAAATTATTGTAGACTGACATCACTGACTGGGTTTAACTGCGTCCTTTTCAGTGGGAAAGGTAAGGGGGGAAGGTCCATCAGTGCCTGACAACAAAAACTTGTGCCTGGCTGGAGTCTGACCAGAACAAGCCTCTACGGCTTCTCCCAGATGTGGGTGGGCAAAGCCTAGAAACGGTTCTTAGAACCTTTATTGACTGGTTAGAAGTAAACTTTATTAGCTGGTGGCCTTGGAGAGAAGGCTGCAGGTGAAAAGGGTGAAACGTGAGGTATACATTGCTTGGCACAGAGGTGTGTACATGTGACCATCACCTCCAGGAACTCAAGGAAAAGTGTTTGTTTGGGCCAAGAAGGAGGACTTAAAAGGTTCCTCAGAGAGTTTTTTTCAGAAGGGTCATTTGGAGAGCTGTTTTGAGCCTACAAGGATAAATCTTTCAGTTACGTCAGGTCACGTGTGCAGCACTCCTTTGCAAAATGCAATAGGAGAGCAACAAATCATAAACTTAGAAAACAACATCGTTTCATATGGAGTTGGGCTTTCAACAACAGTCAAGGGTTAGTAGATATCATTTTACAGAGACAAATCATTGCTGCTTGAAGCATCAAAAATAAAAATACTGCATTCTTTCATGATAAGGAAATAATTTATTTCACACTATTGTCATTCTATAATCAGAAAGAATGGCCAGAGGGTACTGTAAGCAAAGGTCTCATTTGCTACATGGCATAACTGCAAACAATGATAGTTTGTGCCATGTTTACTTTCTTTGCTGCAATGGTGCTGAGAGATACCACTGTAATCCAAAAGCACAGGATTTTTTAAAAGGCATTTACTTTTTTTTTTTTTAAGGAAAATGGGCATCTGGTGGAACATTGTCACCTATAACTATTTTTAAAAATCCCACTAGATACCCTGCACCAGTGAAATAGCTTAAGAAATAACACTTGTAATTCCTTAAGTTTTGAAGGGCTGTTTCTTTATCCCCAGGTCTGGGAGCAGTTGACTACATGGGCTTAGGCCTTTAATGTCAAGGTTGTTATGACTGAAAAGCAAATCTGTGAGGGGAGTTTTGCTAGTTTAAAAATCTTAAAAGTACAGTCTCACTAGGGAGAGAGGTTTGGAAATAAAGGGATAAGCTAATTATTTATAATTAGGTCAGACTGGGTAGGCTGATTGCCATAATTAACATTGCCTAATGACTGTCCTCAGGGTGTTACTTGGATATGCCAGGTGAAATCTGGTAAAAGTGGGTATCTGTTCTGCTCGGGTGTGAGCATGGAGGCTGGAGCCGGGGAGGTGCGTGGGAGGGAGACGTGGGTGAGTGTGCAGGAGGGCTGAGCAGACACCTGTGGGCTGGGGAACACTCCCCAGCTAGTGATGGGGGAGACGGGTGAAACTGGTGAGTAGTTAGAGATCTGCGCATCAAAGCAAACGGCAGCGTTTCTTAATTGAAAAGGAATCTCTGGGAAATAGGGAAGGAGTGTTCACGGGGCTCAAATAGCTAGGGGGCCTTCTCACAGACTGAGTCAACCAGAGGTACACAGACTGCACGTAAATATTTCAGACAGGAATAGTGAGTCATGAACATTTCCCTTCCTATAGCTTCCTGCAGAGTGAAGCTCAGACACGATGCTGTGGGATGCCGTGGGGAGTCTGTGCGAGCGGCCGTGCCTGCCTGACTGCACGATGCTCTGCCACACACAGCGTTCTCCTACCTGCCCTTCTCTCACCGTAGGAACATCTTCTTCCCTCAGCCTGGTTGCTTTAATCCTCTCTGTGACACACGTAACGTGAGGCAGAATAATAGCCAAGTGGATGCAAGAAATAATTAACGGCAAAGAGGACAGAAAAGAAGCAGAGAGTGAGTTGCTTGGAGCCCACCTGGGAGGAGCACCGTGGACACCTTCAAAGGCAAGTACTGTGATCAGAACTCCTGCCATGGCCCTCCTGCGGCTTTCCGCCCAAGTGTTCAACATTTCAGGCTACATCCAAGCCTTGGCCTTCACAAGCAGCATTGTGCTGGTTGTCCTTGAGTCTACTACAAGGAAGCAGTAGCCCAAGTGCTTTGTTGGCCAAATGGTAGTTGCCTGATGAGGACAGAGAAGATACAAAAATGACTGGTCCAGATCATTTAGTACATAATAGGAGACAAGACAATTTCTCCGTAGAGAGAGTGACAGGCAGGGAGTGGAGGCTGATCAGTGTTCCCCAGTTCTTGTTATCATCTGTAGCTTAATTAAAAGAATGCTTTTCCATCTCCACTGACCTCAGGCTCAAATGATTTAAGAAGGCTTCCAGGTCTTTCATAGATATTAAGTGCTATGGGGAAGGTAAATAAATACATTTCTCTGCTTTGAGCAGTGTTGATGCTTCTCTACTGCTGCTTTGGAAATGTGACTGGGTGTGGGGTTTTTTTATTCAGAGTTGAAGTGGCTGTCTGAGGTAACAAAGTGGTTAGAGGATCTACAAGATCCACAGCTGTCAAGATACACAACCAAAAGACAGATTATTACTAGAACTGTGTGAGAAATGCAGACACTTGGCATTGATGTGCATTTTCAAGTCACAAGTTGCTTCCATTGAAATATTCATGCCCCAAAACAACACCCCACAAAACTTTATAAAAATGAAAACATTTAGTTTTGACAGATTTTAAACACATCTCCCTGTTTCCATTTGCATTAGTTTTCATTTGGAAGTTTATTTCAAGTGTATGTAAACTTTCCCTCTGTACCATACCAAGGTGTTCTTAAAATACTGAAATCCAAAATGAAGTGTTCGTTGCAGATCAAAGTAAATGCTTTCATTCTCTGGTGAGCTTCTAAGCCACTCGAGGCCCCCCAAAACTTTAAAAACATTGTTCTGACAAATCTAACATTTTTTTTTCAGTTTAAAAAAAAATAACAAACCTAGCCAGCCAACCACTTAATTTGGAGGCAACATGGGCAGTGTCCTGATCAAACACAGCCAGATGCTCATGGCGCCACAGTTTTATATATGGGCATCGAACAGAAGGAATGACTGTTAAAAATGACCTTCATATTGCAAATTCTGGTAACCAACAGCTGCAGTCAGGCACTTGGGGGAGCCTTTTTGTCTCTTGCTTCTCCAATGGCTGCTTTCCCCAGGTTACCATCAGTGTCTCACCCATCCATTTTTGCAATCATTTAGGACCTGTCTCAATTAGGCTCATTTTTGCCTCCTACCCACGTTGAACGTTCCTGTTCCTGTTACCTTCTTGCAGGAGGAGGACTATTGGGGCGTGGAGATTTAATTACTGTGTTGGAAAGGACATTACCCTTCACCATATAAAAAACAATAAGCCATTGTCTTGCAATTATAGACCATTTTAAAGAGGCCCATTGTACGTCTGCGATTCCCGGGCAGGGCTGCCAGCCTGGCAGTCCCACGCTGACGCCAAGGGGTGTGTAGCAGCCACTGGGGGGAACTGAGAACAAAATGAATGAGTTCCATTGAAACCAGAGCTAAAAGAAAAGACTCGTGCACTCTTAACCAGCACAAGATTGTTCATTACAAGAAAATAGCACCTCCACATTTTAAACTAATGATGACTTTTAGGCACAGTGTAATTATAGCACCAGTGGGAACCCATATGTCACCGAACTTTCAAATGTAAAGGTTGTGCCTACAAAATGAAGCCATATATTCCCATTAATTGAAGCAGTTGATTTCCAGTTACACAATATTAGTTTTAATGGTGAGACTATTAGGAAGCCTATGAATTTCTTTTTGCTATTGTTCTGTAGTGTTAAGGTGGCACACTTTAAAATGATCAGAGTTGGTAAGAGGGTGACATTCGTGCCAGCAAAGTTATAAATATAAGTGACTCTCATAGTTGCTGTCTGTAAGTTAGTATTAGAATAACCTTGGAGGACTGGTGGTTTTGTGCTGTCAGCACAGCCTGCACAGCTAGAGGATAAAGGATTAGCAAGAGAAATTTTGATGAGGGTATTTACTACTAATGACTGCCTTCAAAATTGCCTTTTATCTACAGCTTTTCAAAGCATTTTCCATTCATTAAGCCTTATAAAACCTTTGTAAAATTGGTAGAAGATACAGAAACGCAGATATCTTTGTGCCAAAACACGCAGTAATACTTTCACAGAAAAGGGCAGCAGTACACACTAAACATTATTTAAAATAGGAATTGCACAGTTTTACAGTGATGCTATCGCTCTGTTAATTAGAGATTGACCAGAACAGGGGAACAGTCCCGCTCTTAAGAAAAATGTTGTGGAATAATCAGTAAAGGGTGCTCAGAGCTTCTGTTTTGTGTTGTATCAGTAAGACAGATGTATATTATGCAGTGATAAAAAAAAAAAAAAAGGAATGTGAATGGCACCTGTTCTTTTATTGTAATGAAATCTGCTTCCCAAACTGCCAACCCCAAGAGATCAAAAGCAGTGAGCCAGGCCTACTAAACTGATAAGCTGAAAACCCTGAGATTTAAAAAATAATAAACGTAGAGTCTTTTTTTGAGGTCTTTTGAGCCTTTAGAGTCAGATTTCCATTCCTCTGCAGCCTCAAGGAATATAAATATGGGGGCATATATACCAATATATTTTGGTAAGTCCATCCTTCCTCCCTCCCTCCCTCCCTCTCTTTCTTTCTGTCAATTACACTGTTTATTACTTTTTTAATAGTGGGTTAAGTCTTAACGTTGCTGTTTAAATTTCTGGTTACTTGAAGCGCCTCAAAATTCAGCAGTTGCTATAGGAGCAATGTTTAAGGGCTATCAATACAATTACTCAGTCCTACAAAAACACAAGTAATTTAATAGCAATAAATGAAGGCTGCCAAAATATACAGTAATCTGTTGGAAATCTGAAGTTAAATGCACATGTGTCAGTCTGAGTCAATGAATGATATGTACATTAAATAAAAAAAAAGTAGATACACATTTTTACTTGGAAATGACTTGTGGAACAAGCTTCACAGTATCTCTGAATATTTTTCAAGGGAAAGACATAAAAGATAATGCACAGGATGACTTGGGGAATCAGCCATGCACTGTTCCAAGGGCTACAGGAATTTCTGCGTCAGCAAATGGTAGCACCTCCCTGCAGTGATCCGAAGACTTGGTAAGAACAAAGGGTCATCATCACAGTGAGTAAAACTTTGCATCCAATTTGGTTGGCATCCAGGAAATGTTATTTAGTCAGTTTTCGCATTGCTTTATCATTTCATCTCATTAACCAGACAGAATTTAAAATAATTAAATAAAAAAGAGATTTCTCCCAGAAAAAATGGCACGGAAGAAGGTGGGGTGAGCACCAGAGGTGGTACACTGAGAGTGCGGGGGAGGCAGCAGGAGGGTGCAAGAAGGCTCTTTGCGACTCCCCCCGTCACTTCCTTAATGGTTTGTAGGGGGAACCTATGGAAGTTTCCTCTTTTATTTTTGGTGGGTGTGAAAATCCCCACTGACCTAGTGTAAAGGCCTAACCATGTCAATACTGATTGTGATTAGGTTGTTAAAAAAAAGAAATTAAGCTTTTTCTAGGTAACTCAGCCTGTAAGTGCTTCTGAAGTAGTCTGTTTTGTTTTTTTTTCTTTGGTCTGCAAAGCTGTAAATTTGTTGATTAAAGAATCACTTGCTGGGTGCAAAGGTGCTGGGTGGAGTGCAGCGAGGTAGGGTTCAGTTTGCAGTGGTCGTGCTGGTTAAAATATTCCCATTCTGCAGCATTAATCTGTTCTTTAATAGCCTGGCTCTGGCCATTCAAATGCACTGAAGGATTATTTTTTTTTTTCCACCCTGTTTGATTCACAGCATTTTCAATTACTTAGAAAACAAACAAGCAAACAAAAATATTGCTTAGTTCCATAAGAAGGTGGAAACTTTAAAATAGCTTCATGGAGCAGGGATCCTTTTACAAGGAGGATCTCGGGAATTGCTTTGAAAAAAAGGACATTTCAGATTTAGGGTTCTTTTGAAGCCCCCACTGGGCACCAACAGAGCTTTGAAGTCTTTTAAATGCTTCTTTTATATACCATGGGCACACAGCTCAGTTAAAACACTCAGCTAATTTTTAATCAGAAGTATGAAGACGTGTAGCATAAGCGTGTGGATTGCTTTTATAAGGCTTGTTGGCTGCTGGGGTACTGTTGGAAGAAGGCAGCTGCCTTTCAGTGCTTAATGTGACTCTAATAACCGCACGGCCACAAACCATTAGGTTCTTTGGCTGATAGGTGATTCATTTCCAGGGAACAGATGTTAAGAGAACAACGTATTTCCCCAGACCTCCCCCCCAAAAAGTAAGCCTAAGTAAGGGTTCTCACAACACAATGTCAGTGCTTTGTATTTACTGACAGAAAAATGGAAAAAAAAATAAAAAAGAGAGATGAAAAAGTAGAAGAATAATGTTTAAAAAAATTATTCTAGCAAAACTAGTTCTAGTGTTTCAGATACAAGAGGGAAAACAAATATTCCCACAATTTCTGGAAAGTTCTATAAATTAATGCCTTATAGTAATAACGGTGGTCATGAGGAAAAGAATGATTGCAACTAACTTAGTGTGAGCTTGAAATGCATCGGCACCGTTCCCTGACTTCTGACCCTGAGTAGTGCAGGTTCATAGAATGACTGTAATTTCTTAAGAAAACCTGTTTACGTGCCTTTAAAATAAAAAGAGATGTCATTACACTGACCCTCCTACATCTTGTTTTTACCCTCTTCAGAGGCAGCTCAAGGCTCAAGCTCGTTGGTGGGGGCTGATGCTGAGCCTGGGGAGGGCAAGGAGAAGATGGGAGACTTTGCTGCCCAGACACTTTAGAGAATGTGGCTGCCAAGTACTAACAGGTCCTCACTGAGCATCTGCACACTGAGAGGCTGGGTTGGGTTTGGTGGTTTTTTTTTCCCCTCCCCTCTGAATCTTTTACGTTTTTTACATTTGGGTGGGTTTTCTTAGGGAGAGCTGAGTGTAGATCAGGGATGACGTGGTTCTCCTNAGCTTGAAATGCATCGGCACCGTTCCCTGACTTCTGACCCTGAGTAGTGCAGGTTCATAGAATGACTGTAATTTCTTAAGAAAACCTGTTTACGTGCCTTTAAAATAAAAAGAGATGTCATTACATTGACCCCTCCTACGTCTTGTTTTTACCCTCTTCAGAGGCAGCTCAAGGCTCAAGCTCGTTGGTGGGGGCTGATGCTGAGCCTGGGGAGGGCAAGGAGAAGATGGGAGACTTTGCTGCCCAGACGCTTTAGAGAATGTGGCTGCCAAGTACTAACAGGTCCTCACTGAGCATCTGCACACTGAGAGGCTGGGTTGGGTTTGGTGGGTTTTTTTCCCCTCCCCTCTGAATCTTTTACGTTTTTTACATTTGGGTGGGTTTTCTTAGGGAGAGCTGAGTGTAGATCAGGGATGACGTGGTTCTCCTGCTGCCAGGCTCCACATTGCTGCTCCAAACCTTAGTGATGCAGAAACTCCATAACAAAAACAGTTGTCAGGATTCTTTTAATCTTAGCTCTAACATTCTATGAAACTTTTCACCTACTCTGTTCCTCTAAAAGCTTAACTTTTTTTTTTAAACTAATCCAGGAAAAAAATGAGGTTAAGTGGTGTATAGTTGACAATTTACAAATATTTGTGTGTGTGTCCATGCAAGGTGGATCTCGTAGTGTGAAGTTACAGTGCTGTCTATGGTGTTCTTGTGTAAGGACATCTCAACAGCGTTTTCAAGGGTGTCTTATGTCAACACAAATGTTTGAAAAATAGTGAAAAACTAAATCTGTCTGTAAACCTCCCTATTTATTGTGTAAGCTTTCGACATATGGACTTAAATATCAGTATCAAAGTAAGTCATCCATTTCACCTGTCTCATTACAGAAGTATATGTAACAGCTATAAGAATATAAGGGTTATATAAAATTGTATCCACTATTTATGTATTATTGTATCCAACACATATGTCCTTTCCATATGGGATGTTCTCACTGTACAGAACATGGTCGATTCCAAGTATAACTCAACAGAAGCATTCAACCTTTGGTTTTAAAACTGTTATCATCTCCACTTCAACAACCCACGTTGAAAGGAAATTCCAGATTGTGGGGGGGGGGGGAAATGGCTGCCAATCTGAATAAGGAGGAACATCGTCAGATGGCAGGGAAGTATTTGTACTAGTTGTATTAACAGAAGCAATGACCTTTACACACTCCAAAACAAGCCATATGGGCCTTGGATCACAGCAACCGTTTGTCAAGCAGAACTCCTGAATCATTTCAAGCAGTGTTCAAACACGGCCGTAAGAAGCCCGAACACAAAACGCTCTTATGCAACGCATCTCTGAAAGAGGGGAGATGCACCACATTTTTGAGGTAACTGCTATTTAAACCTTCAAATCTTAGAGCAATTTTTTTCTTTCTTTTACTTAAATTTTGGCCTATCCATTGTCGGGGATGGAAGACAGATGGGCTGCAGTTTAGGATTGCAGCAAGAATCCAAATTCAATTCTCTGGCTTGTTCTTAGGAGAGATAATGAAAGTTGAATAATATGCACTGGCAGCCCCTAAAACCCTCTGTGTTTTTCTTTTTCTTTTTTTTTGGCAGGGTGAGACTATTCTGCATTAAATTTGCATATGGCCACCTTTCTCCCTAGTGTAACTCTAGTGATCCCTCTGGCCTTATCTCTGATTAATATGGGCCCTCAACTTTACAAACATTGCCCTCATTCCTTAGGCAACATCTCTGCTCCTTGTACCTTTTGCAAATGAATCAGAAGGACCTGTAGAAGTGAGCAATGCTTTAGTATTTATCTTATTTATTCATTAAACTGCTGAGAGTGATATTATCCTCCTCCATGACAACACTGATCTTTAACTGAAACAAATTAAACCTGTACCGTAAATTTTCTTTACAGAGAGTAATACACTGAGTTCTGGATGCTTGTGGCAAGGACATTAATGGAGTACTCAGGGTGGCAAGCAGAATGCATTTTAAATGTAATCTAAAAGAGATGAAGAAAGAGAATTGCATTTTTCAGGGAAAAAAACAACAACAAAACCCCAGAGACCAAATCAAGCACCTGTCCTTTCCTGTGAGTAGCACAAATAGAGTTAAAAAAGCTGAACTCTGCCTGGAGACCCTCAAAGAGGTGAGGGGTTCAGGTGTCAGAAATCAGGTCTAATAAAGCAATGCAAACAATGAAGTCATCTGAGTTTAAATGATGACAGGATTCAAAATGACAGACAATGACTAATTCTGAAGGTTCTGAGAGGGAGACAGAGAGAGATGGAAACTGTTTGCCAGATAAATAACTCTTAATTTGGCCCATTAAGTGCAACGGTCTTTTACCTGCTGGACATCCCACTTCACTGCCATTCAGCTGTGAGGAATTGGGAAGCTTTTGTGAGTGATGTGTAACACTTCATAGCGATGCTCTGACCTGACCCCACCACTGCAATGACAGCAGAGATGTACCAAACCAACAGGCGAGTCCTGGAGCACGACATGATTGGAAAGGGACCCAGCAGAGAATGGATTAAAGTTTTCTAGGGGTCTGTCACTATTCTTAAAGCTCAATGGGGTTATGAGAGAAAGAAAGGGATTTTTAAGAGCGGCAAGGTGACATTTGAAGTCAGCAGTAGTCTTGACTCTTGCACCCTCAGCAGATCTGCAGGACCTCCTGATGGGAGGTGTTCCCATCTGCAGGGCCTCAGAGCAGCCCTCTTTCTTCTAGCGTAGAAGCAAACCTTTTCCCCACCTTGATTTGTCTCCCCGATCTGTGCTTTGGTGTCAGGTCTCCCTTGGTGGGAACACAACCAGAGTGGTGGCTGGAGGAGGAGAGGGCTGAGACAAGCACTGAGAACCACGTCCCTTTTGCACCTTCGTATGCGCTCAGATTATCTTGTCTGGTAGACTTCTGTCTCTCTCCCTAGATGACATTCTACCCATCAGCAACAAAGTACTTTGCCTGAATCTTCTCTCCTCCCGCGCTTCCCTGAAAGAGCTTTCTAGACAAATACTAAAGGCAGGGAGACAAGGATGGTTTAAGGTGAGCTCCTCCTCCTTCCCCTGCTGCCTTTGCTTCAGCACCCCTCCTATTGCCTGGTGACCTTCCTAGAAATCCTGCTCATCATCAGTGGCCTAACTCCTCAATCCGAGAAGTGTTTTTCTCATCAGAGGAGAGGTGGTTTTTTTGGTGGTTTGATCAGAGTATGTTGTTCCCTTGGTAGATGCAGCTCCGCAGCCAGCAGACCCACACTGCCCCCAGGACAGCCTGGTACCCCCTGCACCGGGCAGGGAGCCCTTGGTCTCTCCTCTGTGAGTGAGTGAGTGTTCCAGCTCCTGGCTCACGCAAATAGCCCGTAAATTTTGCCCTTAGACTCTGCAGCCAACACCAATTGGTAGCAAAGAATGATAACGCCTGGGGCTTACGAGGGAGGTCACAGGAAAGGACGTGGTCGGGGCTCTCAGAGGCAGGTTATTATTATTACAGTAACCTCCACGGTGCCAAACAAACAGCCCGGCTGGCTCTTACTGAAATTTGGCTCACCTCTTGTACCTGTGATGGGAAGGGGCCACTTCTGCAATGACTGGCTGGCATAAGGCTTCATGCACCGCTCTGGAAGGGTTAGTTTAGGTTCCGAATTTTATAGGTGCAGTGGGAGTCTAATGCTCTTTTATTAGCACAGCTCCACGCTGACCTCCATGCTAAAAAAAGCAGGGACTTTCATATTAGCTCGTAATCCACCAAGGGCAAATAAACAGTCAGACATTCTAGTCTTTCTTTTTCCCCAACTCTCATTAAAAGTGTGGTCTCTGTTATTATCATGCAGACATTTTGCACTAGTTTTTTTATTACAGTCAAGTACAGATGCCCTTTTTATTTTGAAGCAGAGTTAACAGCAGAGCTTGCTTGCTAAAGTTTCTGATTATCCTCTATGGCTGAGAGCAGTTTACCAGCAATAGTCTCCTTGGAATATGCAGGGTTATGCACAGCTTTTAATTCTTTAAAGAGTTTGGTGATAAATAACTTGTTTATACTGTGATCTCACTTGAAAAGCAGCCAGCAGCTTTCTGAACACACTCGCCCGCTGCTTCCACCACGGAGCCCCCGGCCCAGCACCAGGAAGGTGAAGCTGGTGATGCAGAATCCATGGCAGGCGTTTACAGATGGCTCCAGGGAGCTGGCTCCGTGGCTTTACAACGGATCATTGGGCACATCAAAAGAAAAAAAGCCTCGTATCCATGTTCTAGGTGCTGGTGAGTCTGTGTGCTCAGTAAGGGGGGGTTCTCACCTTGCCTCTCTCCAATCAGTGAGTTTAGTTTTGCGAGTGTGATGGGGAAGGGGGCAGCAAGAAAGAAAAACTTCTGATTTTTGATCTACCTGTTATAGTGGCTCGATAGCAGGTCCTGACCTTGCTGGTGAATTACAGTATATCTCAATACAATGCATTCCTGCTGCTTGCTTCTGGATTTTCAAAATGTTTTAAAGCAGGTGCTATGGCTTTATTTAGTTCCCTCTTCTATTTTTTCCCCCTTTACTACAGTTGCATACTGTTACTTACATGAATGAACCATACGATCAGTCCTCTTTGGGTGGCCATGACAGAAAAAAGTATGCCGTTTGAGCAGGGCTTGGTGGGACACTTAGGTGTTATTGGTGGAATTTTTCTCCATGAAAGGAATTTGACATGACACCGGGCACTCCAGCGTCGCCTGCAGTGCGGTGGCAGCGTGTGGAGGCACACAAAGTGTTCCTGTTCTTTCATTTAACGATGTTTCAACACAGCGCGAGACATTAGCTTCCAGTAGTGTGGGAGCACTTAGATTATGGCACTGTTACCTCATTATACTTACTATTACGAGTGCTGCCATTTATTCGCAGTAGTAAACATTGTGCTAAATAGTGAGTGTAAACAGGAGCTGGGCTTTAGAAAAATAATACCACAGTTATGAGTACTGAGCAATCTTGAGAGATTGTGTTTAGTGAGAAAGCATTTGCTGGAGCGTTGTGTACAGCCACAGAAATAGGCAGCGCCCAGTTGTCAGAAACCTTTCCCTTTGAATTTTTTTTTCCCCACAGATGCTAAAATTCTGAAAAAAATTAAATGTCTGAGATTAAATGTGATTCATTAACGACCAAAAGTGCAGAACCTAGGGCAGTCACCCATTCTGCCTTTGACCTCTCCTGAGCCTGCTAGCAAGGGTGATAGATAGTCTGATGATGGGTTTTGAAGTGGAGATTTCTGCTAAATCAATGGACAAGATACGTCAAATTTCTAGGGATTTTCAGGAGCTTCTGCCAGCACCACCCTCCCCCCGAGTAGCTACTCTTTCATTCAGCATTGGCTGTACTAGAGCCACATAAATTAACAGGAGAGAAAAGTATGTTCTGTGAGGTTTTATAGTTTAATGCAGCCAACTTTCCATTTTAGAAAGCAAAGAATGTAAACAACAGTTTTGCTTCTATGTCTGGGTATCGCACAACAGCTCCAAAATCAATAATAGCAAATGTTACTGAAAGGCCCAGTAGACCTCAAAGAGATAATGTGAATCGGCCATTAACAGTAAGTCATTATAGAACTTATTAAGTGAAGCCTTGGGGCTGTCATAGAGCCTAAAGGTTGACATAAATTTTTCATAGACGTTGAACTTTGCTAAATGTGCTTGCATTTGATTAATGATGACTTTCTTCAGTACGCTAATAAGAAGAAGGAAAATATGAGCTCAGGCTGCAGCAGGGAGAGCCGTCTCCTGGAAGGAGGGCCACCTTTGGTGGTGGGGGACAATGGGGCTGTCTAAAGCCACCCTGCCAAGTATGAAGGAGTTTATTACTCCCTGGAAAAAATCGCTGCTCACCACCCACAGACAGGGCACTGAGCACAGCACGTGAACAGGGAAAGCCAGTTTTTGTAGTTGTGGAAGTGAAAGCATTGGACTGCCAAAATAAAATTAAAAAAAACCCAACACACACCACCCCCCACCCCTCTTAAGAGCTCCATATATCACAAACAACAATACAGAAGCGCTTCATATTTATAAAGTGGCTCTGCAAGGCCTGCTGGTGATAGAGCAGGAGGAAGAGTGCCTTGGCAGCCCAAGTGGTGAGTCACGGACTCATGGAATGATTTAGGGTGGAAAAGAAGACAACAACAAAATAAAGCCTTCACTTGCAGGGAGGCCTGGAGAGCAGCATATGGATTTGGTCAATTAAAATAAACATGTTTTTCACTTGTTTCAAAAAAAAAGAAAAAAGTGAAAAGCAATCAGTAACCCCAGTCCAAAGCAGCCACAAAGGCTAAGTCTCTTTCGCTAACCACAAAAAATGCTAGGCATGTCTTAAAATTCAGGGAAGAGCTTTAAAAAAACTATGGAGTGATTTTTTTTAATTTTTTTTATCTCTAGGTAGTGTCGGCACTTCTGTGCTGTGAGATGGCAGAAGATCTGATTTTGGAAACAAGGCCCAGGACTTGGTGGAAAGCTAGAAGCAACACGTTTTCCAAGTGAGTACGAATCTATAGATCTCAGTCGAGAAGAGGTCAGAGTTGGTTAACATTGATCTTCTTGTGACTTGGGCATTTGTAGCCATCCCAGTTCGGTCACTCAAGGATTTGAAACAGCCTTCCCTGCAAATGCTGAGATTAGTGACATTAAATAATAGAAAACTTGGTCACTAGCATGCCTGGGCATGGAACTGGGTCACACTGGTCTATCCCCATCTCAGCCCAAATTAGTGAAAACAATAGTAAGGCTCCAGAGACCTCCCTCTAACTCATTCTGACAAGCTCCCACGTTCCCTTACACGAGCCAGTCCTTTCTAGTATATGTTTGGGTGTGTTTTTTTCATACAGAATGTGATTCTGGTGGCGATTGTTCAGCTTTGGTTACAGTGGTTCAGTGTTCCAATCAGTCACCAAAGTGGAAATCTGCACAGGGGCCACCTAGATCAGGTTCTTTTCTTTAACCGAGCCTTTCATCAAAAACCCATAATGCTGAGAATTCTGCTGGGTGGGGAAGTCAGAAAAGAATGCCAGGCTTTGGGGTCCCAGAAGGCTAAGGCTGCCTCTTTGTCAGCTTGATTTAAATTCTCATTCTTCACTTTTTCTGTAAGCTGCTCAGCACCAACGTGGTAAAATGTAGCATTTCATTTTGTCGGTCAGTCAACAACATGGAGCCAAGAAACCATGGCCATTATTTAAAAGCTTTTCTCATCTGTGGTTGTATCGGCTTCTGAGGCACGATCTTGCACAAGATGATGTAGATGTTGGTGACAAGCTCACAAGCTTGAACCCCTTGACACGGCGTCAAAACCTCCTTGACGTAACAGCAAGGACATGACAGAGGAGATCTAACAAAGCCCAAACAAACCCTCCCCTTCCCCATCACGGGAAGTTTCGAGAGTTTCCTTAGCAACCGGCACTGAACTTGCATACCTCATTGCTTCTTGCCAGTGAGGAGAGAAGCGGTGTACGGGAGAGCTGTGGACGAAGGTGAGGCAGGAGGGAGGGACATCAACCTTGCTCAGATGCGAGTTCTTCTGGTGACCTATTTTTGCCAACAGGAGCACGCTCAGCTCCCAAAATAACCATCAGTCCTGGTGACGATGGCCATGCTGTCGGTTAGTGAGGGTGTTTGGAGGGCTTTTGGTGTGTCCCTCCCTCCAAATGATGTCCAAATGTTGTCTCAGGCAGGACGTCACAGGCCAAAACCTCATCTGTGCTTTCTTCTGTCCCTTGCCTTACCTGGCTCAGGCGTGGTGATCCTCCTTCTAATTAGGGTTTGTCTTCAAACCCGCTGAAGTCGTAATTAATCTTTCGGTCGCGTTCCCCGGCTGTGAGGCTCCGTCCTCAATGGAACCCCTTCCCGGGGGAGCCGAGCTCCTGGGGAACAACGTGACAAACTCCAGCCCCAGCCCAGCCGGCGCCGCTTGGTGTCGGGGACTGGGCTGGTGGTAACGCTCCCGGGGCATCGACCCGCCACTCCGGGGAGGTTTACCAGGAGCAAAGGTGCTGTTGCTGTGCCAAGGCTGGCGGGGTGGTACCTGGTGAGTGTCATTCCCAGCATTTCAGAGGGAGTGTGGGCTCAGATCAGCCAGACTAACTTAACTTAATAAAGCGCTACGGTAAGTGCGTATTTGCTGGGAAACAGGAAAAATAATCAAATGAAAAAGGACAAAACCAGCAGGGAAAGAAAATTTATTTCCAAGCATCTACGAGAGTGCTACAAACAATAGAGACTAAAACTCAAAGCATTTAAAACTATTAAAAAAGGTAGTTGACAACGTCCTTCTTAAAAATTAAACATAAAAATGTAGAAAATGCAGTTATTAACTCTAAAACTTGCTCAATACTGAAATAAACCCAGCTAGCATCAATGAGGATGGAGTCCTACAAATGACTTTTTTTTTTAACTTTATTTCCACTTGTTAATTTGTAAATTGATACTCATTTCATTTTTTAATGCTTATTTAAATTTATAATGGAGAAATGTGCAAATCTAGCAAAATATTCTTTGGATTATAAACAGAGAAAAATCAACAACCAAAGAAATTTGAACCAAGTTAATAATAAACTATAGAATTATATAGAATGCATACAGCTATAATAAAGTGAAATATTACATTAAACATTGTAGAGCAAATCTGCTGATGTAGCAAACTGTGCCTTATAAAACATAGGGATATAATGGGACACGTGAATATGTTATGAATATAGAGCTGAAACATCATTCATAATTTTAACGAGTTAAATTTTAATCTAACTACATATATGGGGGGGTCTTCAGAAAAGCAATACACCAACAAATCAGATTTCCTCTCGGATCAAGCAGTTTGGAACCTGACTGCAAATGAAGGACAGGGTCTGGAAAATGAACGGTAGAAAAATGTATATCATTTCTATTTATTGCCTCTTCCCATATTGCAGCTGCTGATCTCTGACCCTAAACAGCAAACTATATTAAATTTAGCAGAAGTACAGCTGTACACAGATGCTGAAAATGTCGATGCGCGGAATGTATTCCAATCCCTTGCTCATTCTGAACTAATATAAAAAAAGTTATAGATCATTTTTCGATTAAAAACATACATTACAAAGGACAACTCTGAAAGCACTCTGTATTTCTGTCATCACAAATTAAAATGTCTTCCTATCAGTAGACAATGCTATTCTACTGCAGTAAACGCAAAAAAAAAAAAATCAAAAGAAATAAAAAAGTAAGTGCCAGAATCTTAATTACTACTCAGGTAAGGTAATTGTCAGGTAGAACAGTCTTTAGGGAACTTACAGCTAAACTGGGTCAGATTTAAGTCTCTAGAACCCGCAGAAGCTTAGCACAGATAGGGAAATTCACAAGCCTGGAGTAAATTGTAAGTACAGAGTACTCCTGTCCACTTATAAAGTCATTTCTGAAACCTCTGGAATTTCTAAGATATAAGATAAATGCATATTACATGGGAGAAGTATTACACTTAATTTAATCCAGAAAACACAGTAGTATTATATGGAGATTATTACTGTGTTCTGGGAGCAGCCACAAGCTGTGGATAGAGAGGGTACAAAATGTTCACCAGACGTTACATTTTCTTTAATCTAAAAAACATTTGTAAAATGTACTTGATTTTTAAATAATCACTTAACAAGGCAACAAACCAACTACAAACACATAATAAATAAGGCTATTAAAAGGTCACAATTGTAGTAAATTAGTCAGAACTATAAATGGGACATTAGAAACACTATGTTTTTCCTTATATGCTTAATAACCAGAACAAGAATTAAAAAAGAATCAGTTTATTTCAAAGTCTGCTTCTTATATTGAAGCACATATTAAAGCAACAGTACAATGTTCATAAAATATAAGTGTGATGCTGTAACATTTCTTACATGTCAGAATACTGATATTTGTATGTATACTAAAATAAGAATTTTAAAATTGTACAAATAGATACATTAAAAATGACATAGAAATAGGGCGCCTCCCACTGCAACAAGACAGAGTTTTTATATCTGGCACGTATTAGTTCAAGATGAAAGTATAAGCAAAAAGATTTACAAGAATCAGCAGTAACAAGTTTGATGCTCAAGAGACATAATAATTGTACATTGTACTGTACATACATCATATGGGTTTAAGCTGGCTGAATATTATATATTTCAAGTTTAAAAATGCACTACCATATAGAGTGTCCATAGTTTAAGGCGAAATTACAGCTCAGAACTGTTATCTTTTCTAATTTGTGGAAGCTTCTTTGACATAAAAGATTTAGATGTTCATAATACATAAAAGATTTCCCTTATTTGTAGGTTTGCTTTTAGCATTTTCCTTCATTTAAATATTTTGTATTTCTTAAGTGGGTTTGTTTTCCTCTAGTGAAGTTGGCAGCCAACTTCCATGTTTGCCTTTTGTAGGAAAAGGTACTTCACAGTATTTACCACTTTCATGTCCTTTTTTATCAAAGGAATCCTCTCTGTCAAACTTAAATGTTTAAATGAGATTTTGTCTTGATTTTTAAAAAAATACCTGCTTACATTTCTTCTGGATTCTTCAGAACATTGGACACAGTTCTTAAGGCCAAATCTTAAACTTTATTGTTAAGAATCGTCATCGAAAGTGTCTTTGGAGCCATACAAGTCTGCAAGTTTCTTAAAACGAGGTCCCCAATTTTGTAGATAGTCGTAGTCCAAATCAGAATCTGTGGTCGCTGACTCTAAGGAGCTAAGTGAACCAGCCACTGAGCCTCTCCCTTCGTAGCCATAGATCTGGATAGAGTCATAAGGAGGAGCCGTGGGATCGTTATCAGCCTCTTGTATTCTCGTGTTGATGAAATCATCAACATCAACGCTGTTGGGAGCTGGCCGGAGCCCTGGTCTGGGCATGTACTGATACTCGGGTTTTATGTCTTTACGGGGAATAAATCCATTGATGCCATCGGGGTTCTGCAAAGTGGCTATGTCAAAAGCTTCAGTATCTTCCTCTCCTCCACCTTCATCGTCGTAAGTAATAATGTTCTCTCGGACATCTTCTTCTTCAAAAACAATCAGAGGTTCTTTTTTCTGCCTTTTCAGTGTTACAAACAACACTACAATGACTAAAGAGAAAAGAAAAAAGGCAAGTTAGCACTCTCAAACAGCAGCTGCTTTATAAATAGATTATTGTATTCACTGAAACCTCAGCTTTTGTCCTGCGGTTCATTTTTGCTAACATCTGCATTTTTAGCGTACCTAGCTGGGGAAAAGCAAGGATGTTTGTACATGGAACTGAACGTACTGGTTTGAGGTTTTCTGTTTGGGCTGAATGCCACCGCTCCTACTAATTGCTCATTACTGCAAGACTAATTCATTTGTGGGCCCCCAGTGCTGCGGCCCTGCCTTTGAGCAGCCCAATCACACGTATGTCTGCAACACAACAAAGAGGAGTCTTTACTCTCTCTCCTGTGTGCCCAAAGCTGAACTCTACTTCCATATCTCATTCCCATCAATGGAATTTTTTTTAAGCAACACCTCAAAACACATGCCTTTGTCGTTGTCTTTCTTCTCACTTCAAATTTCTATAAAGTAACTTTAAAATACATAAAGTCTGTCAATTACTATGGGCAAATTAAAACATCTTATATAAATATTTTTGAATCATCAGGAAATGCTTTACAGCCATTCGTTTGTCTTCAGTGCAAGGGGAGGCCGAGGGAAAGAGCTGGCAGGAGCATTAATCCCGCCTGACCTCAATAAGGAACCTGTCAGCCAGGGCAGAGCACAAAACCCAAAACTGTGTGTCGTGACCTCCTTTAGGCAGTGCCCCCCGATTAACTGACATGAGGCCACAAAAGGGCATTCTGTGCGCCCACGTCGGCTTGCTGTTTGTTATTATTGGTGTTAATAATAATATTGCTATTATTATTATTGGTGTTAGCAAACCCCTTGGCGTTTGCTACTGCAGTTATCACCTATTGCATTCCAGCCAGGCAAACTAGTACCTCCTATGAAAATAAAAGCTAGGGAATTAAAGATTAATTTATCCACCTTGGAGCTGAAGGCAAGGTTAGTTTTTTAACACAAACAAGTGAAGAGTAATAAGCAAATAATTTCTTTTTTTTTTTTTTTACCTAAGAGAATGACGATGCAAGCCAGGATGGCGACGAGAGCCCCGGTGCTGAGCCCGGCGTTGAGGACGTAGGCCTCGGCGTTGCAGGAGAGCAAGGAGCCGTTGGTGTCGCAGCCGCAGACGCGAATGGTGAGGGTGTTGGTGCTGCTCAGAGGGGGGAGGCCCCCGTCGCTTATGACAATAGGAAGAAGGTACAAATCTTGCTTTTGGCGACTAAATCCTTCACGTCTCACAAGAACGCTCGCTGTGTTATCTGTTTAAAGAAGAGAGAGAGATAGTCATCATTAGTTTTTCCCACAAAGTCATCCTCTTAGTAAATACTGGAAAAATGCATCTTGCTCCAATAGCTCTGAATTTTCAGATGCTTTAGCATGATTTGTGCCAATACCAAAGTACTTTATAAAAACCTGTTTTTCACCCAAACTCCCCCAAACCAGAATTCAGAACGCTTGCCCACACATGCGCAGTATGGCTGGGCACGTTTGGAATTACCTGGCTGCGAGGAAGAGTTTAAAGCCTTGTTCTAACACTATTTCCCATTGTTCTCACTGAGCAGGTGCTGGCCACGGGCCTCCTGGTGCAGAGGGTGGAACCCCAGCTGCCTTTTTTGCGCAGAAGGTCCTTTTGGATAGTCCTTCACACCTCCTGCCACACGGGCAGTGGAAAGGGAAGCGTGTGACACGAAACGGTGGGCTGAGTTGGACAGTGCTTCCCACGCCTGGCCACGTCAGACAAAGGTGAGGAAACACCAACAGCGTTTCTTTATTGTGCCCCTCAGTTCACAGATTGAACCAAAGTTTATAAAATTGTACATGTCCTGAAGTAAAGAAAATAAAACAGTCATATCCATGGTTTTTCAGACCTTCAAAAAGTAGTTTAGGATGAGAATGTACTTCACGCAACCTTTTCTTTTATTTTTCACTATATAGTGGAAAGGGAAAAAATGAAAAGAATGGTTCTTTTATCTACTCGGGGAGGGCTGCTCACCTCCAACACTACCCATGTTACTAGTGCCTCGGGGCACCGCAGACGATTAATCAGCTCCCTGTTGAAGAGTCAGCATAAATTCCAGCATTTAATAATGCAAATCATAAAACCTCTCTTAATGATCTAATCACTGCTATTTCCATGAAAGTTTGTGAATAAATTATAACGAAAAAGAAGCATTCTTGCCTTATGTTAACCACCCGTGCAGGCAGTACCCCTGACGTAGGACAAAGTTTGAAACTGCCCTCAGTTTTGGTGGGCACAGGTCAGTTCATGGGATGGGAGGGGTGTCTGCACTAGGGCCCTGGCTCTCCTACCAGGGACTTCTGCAGATCACACCAGAAAGGATGGGATTTTTGTGAGGACTGTCGTAGGATCTGTTCGTCACATCCCATATGTACACCTCTCCTGCCAAGCCCACCACACCTGATGTCCAGCATGGTCACCTCGGCGTGACACAACTGTAGTCTTTCTGACACTGAAATCTCACAAAAATAATGTCAGGATAGAAAGCAGCTTGTTAACTTCTCTGTTACGTGATGGTCATACTTGCTAAAGCCAGAGAAGCCGATAAAGATCTGATTATTTACTGCTTGTGGTTTTTGGAGGTGCACTTTGTCTCTTTTCAGAGTCCTTGTAACATCCTAAATGTTTCCATGCCACATTTGCCCAGCTAGGCTTTGTAGCACAATTTTTTAAAGGACCTTGGTGACATCAGTGTCTGTGTGATAGGAATCGTATTTTAGGACTCTAAGTTAATGGGCTTATAACGATTTGGTATAAATAGAAACTTAACATCTAGTATCTATTAACCTATCAACTAATACTTGAACTAATATATATTGATATAGAATAAAACTATTCCACAGGGTTCTTTAAAATGCATTTAATAATTCATTTCTTCAATATAAGAACAAGGCTGTGCTCTATTAGATGAAAGATCACAATAGGACAGATTATTCTTGTGGCAAAAAATATGACCATTAATAGTGGGCTGAGCTACGACTGCCTAGAGGCTGCAAGGGTGAGATGGAAGGAAACACAAGCAATATCATATATTAGTATATTTAGTTTGTGGGCTACGTATTTCTTATTATATTATATTGTATCACATCATTGTATTTTTCTTGAATTTTGGCAGCTTAGATAATATTCCGAAGTAGAAATAAGGACGGGAAATGACTCAGTTGTTACACAGACTGGCCAGTTGCACTGCAGACAACTGTATGACACTAAGGCTGAATTTGATCCAACAGTTGATTTATATGGTTTAATTTGAACTGATTGCTGGTTTAATTTTTTTTTTTGTTAAAAGAGAAATCCAATCTACATGCCTGGCTAAAGTTTAAAAAAAGGACCATCGCGTTATCAAACCTAAAAGGTAAGTTTTTAAACTTTTTTTCCTGTTTATGTTCATTTCTCACATTTAGAAGAAACATACGTAAGAGGAAAAAAACCTCTTTTACTGAGATAAAAGATAACATATAATCCTAGCTAATATTCTCATCCTTGCTTTTTCATTATTTCCAAGTCCCAGGGGCATAACAATAATCCAGGTATAATGGCATTTTTTAAGCCAAGAAACAGAAGTTAAATGTCAATACCAGCTTAAAACTATCACTTAACACATATGGTGGTTACTTGACTGATGGTCTTAATGAACACAGCGGGGGTTAACACAAGACAGAGAGAAGAAAATAGCCATCTCAACACCACCCAGGAAAATACACATGTTCTCATTTTTCCAGCTTTTATTGTCTGGGATATCCAATATCCAAAAGTGAAGATTACCTATAGCCTCCCTGAAATCTTCACAATTACTCTATGGTGATATTTAGAGTGCTCTTCCTGACCTTTGATTTTCATCTTTTACTCTGGTGATCTTATTGATGTTTTTGCAGTTTCTCTTCTACATATAGTCAAATGCGGCGTAGATTTTGGGGGCTTGTTAAGATACATATTGTGTAAGGAGGATTCTAGACTAAAGCAGCTGACTGTAGCGTGTGGACGGTGTCCCTGCCCATGGCAGGGGATTGGAACTAGATGATCTTTGAGATCCCTTCCAACCCAAACCATTTTATGGTTCTATATAAGAATGTGAGTGCTGATTCAGCAAGAAACCTAAACAATTTCAGGGGTCCGGTTGTCTAAAATCATTACCAGGCAGTGGCAATTGCTGTGGATAACCCATCAAAAAATCCCATAACTTTATTGTTCATATGATTCAAATTTCCTTCATTAAAAGGTCTGAAATTGAGAGCCAGAGGACACATTTCTATTAAAGAAGTGGATTTTAGTCACTGATTTTATTGGACTCACAAACTGAATTCTGGTCTTCGTAACGCACTGAGCAGTGTATCTGGGAGCATCACTACCCCTGCCTTCTGCCCTCGTGGTGTTGGCGCTAAAGCCAGGCCCTCCCAGCACCGTTGGGTACGTGCCTGGTCTCCACCCGCGGCCAGCGAGCCCAAGGAAAGGGCATTTTATTTAGGATTAAAAGCGGGGAAAAAAACCCCAAACATTTGCTAAAACCCCGTCTCTCCGCTGGGAAGCGTCATGAGCCTCTGCTGCTCGTTTGGAAGCTCTGACTTCAGTGGGAGTAAAACTGAGCAGAGCCTGGGCAAACACAGGGCTGTTTATTTACGGGGTATAATGTAAGTAAACAGCGCTAAAGTAATTCAGCGTTTTATCCCAGCATGTGATAAGCCATTATCTCATGTTTTCTATACAAGATAGTCTCAGCTGAAAAACTTGGTAACGCAGTAGGCTATTAATAGGATGTAGAATGTGATTAGGTTTTTTTGGATTAGTGCAGTGTGTGATTACTTTTAGGAGTTGGTAGAAAGAAACTCTATTAAATGATAATTATAGGACTGTATCCACTTTAAAGTTCTGTAATAGACCCAAACATTGCCGTTTTCATTAACTGTTCTCCACAGTTAATAAAGCCATTTTTCTTTAAAACTAGCAATTCCCTCTGAAAGCGGTGGCACGGTATATAGACTACTCAGATTTACAACTGAAAAAAAGAAATTATAAATGATCATGTAAATTATTTGACTTGCAAACGGTAACACACTCTGAGAAATTTTTCTTATATGGAAGTACATATCATTTTAAGTTTTACTTTGCTCTCTACTATAACTTCTTAAAAAAACAAACACAGAGATAGTAAAATTAACTGCATGAACATCACCGCACTGAGGATTCTACAAATATGAGGGAAAGACAGGATGGAAACTGATGGATTCCATGACACTATTAATTTCCTAAACACGAAATTATACAGGACAACTAAATCCTTAAATACTCTCTTGTTGAAATAACCTTTTGCAATGTTGTCAGGTGCATCGTCATTTCCATTACAAAACATTTTTATCTGGGTATATTTGTCATTAAATAGAGAATGAATTTGCTGCATAGGGAAGTGAAGGATTAATGGAATTGGCTGGAGTCAGGAACCATAACACCATTTCCCTGCAGCTGTATCACAGCATCTCAATTCTGACCTATGCTTCCTCTGTTAGATTAGAAAATCTAATCCATTTTCAGTTTGACCATAAAATATCTTAAAGAGAAACTTGGCCTCAGCGTCTCAGGCAAAGAATACATTTTTATTTACTTCTCTCTAAAAATATATTCATCAATTTTTAAAAAAATGTGGTTTACTGCTTTAAAGAGAATAAATATATCCCTCCTCCACTGGATCCTTTATGAATTGCTTATGTACGTACAAGTGTCAAGCACTAGGCAACAGTATTACTTTGATCCTTCAAGAATAACAGAAATTTTGTTTGGGAACTCTGATGATAATTACCCTCACTTCAGGTGTGATAGAGAAACAAAGCGTACCACGACATAACACTTGAGAGCAAGAAGTTGTTACTGAAATCATATCTCTGGATAACGTTGCCTTTTGTACGCCTGGCAGCCGGGAAGAAATCCTTTGGATTCATTATTTAAACCAGTTCGACAGAGTTCTACATTTCAGAAAACATTCAAGTTTTCCTTCAAATATTAAAACTTGCTAATTAAAACCAATTTCTTAGAAGCTCAAGCAGTTTTTTCCCTCTGCAGGAAAATAACAAATGAACGTTGAATGAGAATATCACATTGATTATAATTAAATAAATAAAATAAATATTTCTAATCACGGAATGTGTCTTTTCTTTTCACCAACAGAAAATTGGCAAAGGGATGAGGACACCCATATCCTGAGATACACTCAACCTGGGCGTGTTTCACAAACAGAAATTTCCCACAAAAGGTGTGTGCAGCAGTGATTTTACCCCATTACGAATCTAGTCCATGAAAGGTGAACGAAGACAAGCAACCTAACAATTTTCCTGCCTCGGCTAATTTTAGCTTAGCAGGTAAGTTCTCTCTAAATCAAGGAGATCTGCCAATTGCATTTAGTGAAAGCTTTTGTCAGTGTTGTTTACCCTCTTCCTGGGAGATAAAATGGCAGTGGATTTTTCACGTAGGGTATTATTATGTAATTTAAAATAGATATTCAAGAAAATGAAAGTTAACAAACATTACGTTATTTCAAGAACATCCCTGTATTTCAAGCTGTATTTTTTCTGCTTCCCTCCCCTAAATCTCTGGAAAACAGACACTCAGTCCACATTAATGAAAACGCTGTTGCATGACATTAAGTTGGCCATTAGTTTTCCTTTGTCATTTCTTTGGACACTATTATAGAGGGAATCTTCACACAAACCTCTGTTGTCTCGGAGTGTAAAATTTGGATTATGAATAATTTCAGGTGGTAAACTGAAGATAAATCTTGGTCCATTGGCCGAGTCATCCTTGTCATCAGCACTAATTGTAATAAATTGCTGTAAAAGAAAAGTACTCGGTAAACAAACAGCTCCGTCTCTGGTTACATCACATCTAAACAACATGCTGAGAAATCCCTTGAATACAAAGCATTTTGAAATAGCAGAAACCCCACAAATACCTCAACAAATATATGCAATTATAAACACAAAGCAGACTCAAAGCTAGAACAGGCAATCTTTATTTGATAGTACATTTAACCAACACAGAATTACAGATGGGAAAGCGTACACCAATATCTACATTCCTGTATAGAAGTATGTGCTAATGGTAACTTGGTAGACACTAAATAAAATCATGCAGAAAATTCAGCAGCTCAGAGGGAGTTGGCACAATGTCCTTTCCAAAACACTACACTGACTCCCAAAGTGCAGATGATTTATATGATACTAACCCCCTCTTCCTCACAGATGGTTCAGGCCTAAATCTTTAGGCTAAACCCTCCCAGCACTGTACTCTGATTCTTCCAGTAAGATGCCGAATATCCAAAAAAGGCCTCTCCATGGGAGAGCTGCTCCCAAACAGCTTCGTTGCCCGTGTGGTGGTGGGTACCAAAGGTCTTATTTAGTGCACAAAGCACTGTACCTATAACCCTTGGTAGCAATTCAAAATAAAACAAAATAACAGAAAACCAGGGAAGCACCTTTCTGTGTGCTCCTGGCATTTTGGCTAAAATTTCAAAATAAACATTCATTTACTATCACTCATTTGAGCTGCCAACACAGAACTGGTCTAACACCCTGAAGAAAGGAAGGTGCTGGGCACAGAGGTACCTGATTGCTTCGGGCATTCTCACAGACAAAGGCTTCGTAGGCTGCTGCAAATTTGGGAGCGTTGTCGTTGACATCAACGACCTTAATTGCAACTGGGACTTTGGCCTCCTGGTGTTGTTTGTCTGTGGGAGTAAGCAAAACCACAATGAACCAGCAGCAGGAAAACCCCTCAAATCACACAAAATCCCAGTCGTGTATCCAGGTAAAAATGAAATCAGCTAAAGTATTTCCATTTGGATGCACTGCAGCTTATCTAATGGAGACAATTAGAAGGCTACAGAATTTATACCACTGATTATAAAGTCAGTGAAATACTTACGGACTTCAACTGCAAATACAGAGATATTATGCCAAGCAATTTCTTCCCTATCCAAAGCTTTTATTGTCTTGATATTGCCGTCTTCTGCATTAATCATAAAATATCTTTCAAGGTCAGTGTGACGATCAATTGAATATCTAAAGAAGATTGAAAGTCAGTAATTACATAAAAGAAGGACTTAGTACTTTCTTGTACCCAAATTTGTCCTATATCGTTATTATTTTTAAATAATTGTAAGTAGTACACTTATTGTTACCCTTAACACCATCGATGGTCAAAGGGATGATATGCAGTTCTTTTTAAAGGAGATTAAGCTGGTTGGTTTCTACTTTTGGAAAAAATATTACGTCAAAATGTTTGGACTGAGTGAAAAATTATTGTTCTTTGAAGTCTCTATATTAAAGGCCCAAAATATTCTTCTCAACATATCTTCTTCTCTTATAAAACATGATAAAAATATCTACTGAGATATTTTTATTTTCTTCTGTTTCATACTAATCATGAAGATCTTGTAAGCCTTCTGATCTTTGGATTACTCAGAATGTTGATTGATCATACCAGGCTATTAAATATTATCCATTATCTACACATTTGTACAGCTTAATACATATCGCAATTTTTGCAATTCTTTAAAATGTCATCTATGCCACAAAACAGAGTTTCACAATTTAATTTAAACTGAAAACATGACAAACAAAAATAAACAGTAGTCTGCCCAGCATAGCTGCAGAAAGTAGGTGCGTGTATGTGCTTGTCATTAGCCATACCTAACGTTTGCCCAATCTGATCTCTAATCTACAGCATAGATCTAAGATCTACTGCGTAGACTTATGTCTTTTGAGAAAAAAACATGCTGTGATAACAGCATAGGATATTTCATAAAAAATACAATGTAGAATAGAGTCTAACACAGTCGTCCTTAAGTATATTTTAGGTAGACATAGCCATGCTTTGCCTTCTTGGTGATACAGGCTTTGAGAAACCGGTAGCTTATGGAACAAGACATAAAACCAACGCTGTATGGTTAAAGTTATTAATATTCTGGGTGAATTTAGAATATTACTATGCTAGATCTATCACGTTATCTTAAAAACTTGCAGAACAATTCTAAAAGCTAACACTTAGAAAGAAGCAGCCTGCTCTAACGAAGCGTACCTTATAGCGCTGTTTGCAGCATCAGGGTCTTTGGCATGTACTTTCCCAACCACGGTACCGGGTGCTGCATTCTCTTGCACTTCAAAAATATAACTTGGCTTTAAAAATACAGGTGGCTCATCAGCATCTTCCACTGATATCTTCACTGTCACCGTGTCCTTGAAGGGCCCATTGCTGATGAACTTGGGATCAATATGCACATTGGCTGCCTCTACCTTCAGACTGTAGGACTTTTTGGTTTCAAAATCTAGGAGCTGTGAGAAACAAGACAACGCGTTCCACAGTTAGGGAAACCGGAGTGTTAAAAGCAGTAAGCAGTCCCCTAGTATTCGATGACATAAAACAAATGTGAGTATCTCTCAACAAGCTTGGACTGAGATGTGTGTATTTAAAAACAAAGAGCCAAAGGGAAGGAGCTACATTCTATGTATGGAGCAGCACAGGAAAGCACTCAAAATATCACAACAGAGTCCTTGTCTTGCTCTTTGCTTGCTGTATCACTGAGAAAATCCTCTTTACTTGGAAAATTAACCTTTTCTTCATGCGGCGTTTCAGGTAGCACAAAAGGGTGATGGACAGGAAAAGAGTTCCACAAAATGCCAGGCTTGGTCTACCCCAAGCTGGCAGGCATTCCTGGAGAGAGTGGATCTGCCTGGAATCGCTACTGGGGCCACCACGAGATAGGACAAAGAGAAGTTAAATTATTTAAGTAGTAGGGAAAATATGAAGATGGTTTGCAGTGCTTTCATTTCTGCAGCTCTTTAGATCCATAGATCTCATAGCACTTTACAAATGAAGGTGAAAATAACGCCCCATGGGGTGAAGGTCCTTTTGGGAGCCCGATCAAAGTCACAGCACATCTGCGTTGTCAACGTGAAATGGCTGTGGCCTTGCAGTATTGGTGCCTCACAATGACTGTGCCCCTAAATATCCAAGAAGCAGGTGCCAACCGTAATTCACAAAGTATGGTGACGGCGTGACAGCTCACCCAGGTTTACAAATACACAAAAACACGGTCCCACCTGTAGAACAGATACAGTAATTGACCCACAGCATAGTTTTGACTGCCCCGGTGTGCAGGGCAGAGAGAACTCTGAATTTAACTTGCCCAGGCCTTTTTCTTTGAGTTTTGATGAGTAGCTATAAAGATACAAAGGACAAAACAATGATGCTCAAATAATGAGAAAGATTTATGATTTATACTTTGTAATTTAAAATTCATTTAATAACACTTTTAAATATCACACTGATAGATTGCATGTGAAATCACCCCAGTGTTTTTGCTGCTTTTCGCATAGCCTGGGGCTCCTTCAGAAGAATACTGTGGACAATGCACAGCTGAAGAATTCAAACCACAGGGCATGAGGCTGCTCACACCCAACGAAAACCAACAGTGAATGTCTGCTACTTATCAGCGCTAGGCAAAACTTCATTAACAATGAAGCTGATGGCATTGTATTTTACTGTGACTTTTTATAATGAATTCATTTAGTTTGTGCAATTAATCCACTGTACAGTATTTATGCAATTCTTCTTGGTTATTTTCTTCCATTTCAATTCAGCTAGTGGGGAAGTGGAATATTAACAGTTAATCACAGCTTTAGAAACAAAGTCAGTGAAATTGCATTTACTGATACTTTAAGCTTAGGTGGTAATCCATTATTACAACTATTCTGTTAGCAGCAAAGAATACACACATTAGTAGGTGTTACTCACTTTCTTAAGCTTTACAACGCCTTCCTGAGTCTCGTAATCTGTTGTAATTTCAAACATATCCACGCCATCTCCATCGATGATGCTGTAAGCGACTAAGCCGTTTTCCCCGATGTCTGGATCTTTGGCCTTCACTCTTCCTACTTCCTCTCCCGGGACAGCCGCTTCAGACACGGACATCTGGTACACACCTGGAGGAAGAACAAAAGGCATTTGCCTTAAGTATGCAGTCTGCTCTCCAGTTGTATATTTACTCATTTAACTTGTAAGTTCCAAATAAACACAGTCATTTTTTTACATTTTCAACTCCCCCGAAGGAATGTTGTGTTATGAAGAGCTCCGAGAAGAAGTCATCTGTGAAATCTTAAAGCACATCGCTAATCTATACAAAATTTCCTCCTCACGTCTGTGTATCTCTGTTCAGGGCGGGGTTAAAAAAGACAACCAGTCACTCAGAATGCAGAAATTGTTGTGACATCAAGGTTATCATCCGTATCAGAAATGTTATTACAAAAATGGAAGGAAAATTCCCTTTCACGTGACTCACGGTGTGACCTTCAACTCCATAAAGTCCAGAAGCATTTCTGCCCATTCATTCAGGAGCCACAAATTACATACAACAAATTGGATAAGACCTTTCTGCTGTGCCGGCTACAGAATAAATCTGTGGCTTTCTGTGGCTTTCAGTTGGAGGGTGAACCTATGGTAGTGATGGTTATGAAAATTTAACATGCCAGAAAATACCAATCTGTATAGGTTTCCATACCGAACAAAGAAACAGCTTTCCCTCCTCAAACTCCAATGGGAAAACCACCCCCAAACATTGCACAGCTGTGTTGCCACAGGTCTTTCCTTGCGCAGTCAGGGTCACCAGAGGAGAGCAATACCGCTCCTGGCTAAACCTCTCTCTCCGGCAGTTGTCCTTCAGGCAGCATTGAAGCTCCTGATTCCAGGACTCTCCCAACCCACCTCCGAGTTCAGACAACATAACCTGATCCTAAATGTACAAATCCTATGTCAGCATTTTCTGCCACTTCATCAGCATTAATAAATTAGGGGGAAAAAGCATGAACAAATAAAATAATCTAATTTATCTCCCCCTCCATAATCGCTCCTTGCTGCTACAGGAGCACCCTAGGAACATCAGGAGACTTACACCAGGAAGGGACTTGGCTCATTACCCATAGAAACAATTGGCACATGTCATCGAAATAGGTCATTAACTCCAGTCACAAAGCCCCCAGAATTTAAGCACGTAACTCACTAAGGGTTTGAGCAATGAAGAAAAAAGAAAAAAAAAAAAGGAAAAGAAGAATAAAAAGTCAATCACTTGGATGTTTATATAAACAGGTCAAGTCCTGGTCTTGAGTTAAAAAGTGTTGCAAATTAAAGTTCTAAGTTGGGTGTGAATAGAGTAACTGCTATTTGGGTTTTCTGATAACTTAAATATTCTCCCAAAGGACTCTGTTAAATGGCTTGAATTTGTAGAAGAAAATCCATTGTGTGACGAAGTTACTTAACAAAATACCATGCACTGGGGTCCCAGGTTATGATCTGAAGTGAAAAGGTGTGTTTGTGAGGTATGTAAAAACTGACATTTCTAGGATTCTATCCTTCCTATTAGAATGGAGGAAAATGTTGACATTTTTACATTCAGGGACTGGGTATATCATTTCAGCTCTTGCACGAGGGACTGGGAAGCCGTGACATTGGAAGAAGAGCTGACAGAGACATGGCCATGTCCAGGAGGTGTCGGTGTCACAACGGCGGCGCAGAGGCTGGGATGGTGCCTACACCGCTCTCCAAAACAAACCCAAACCCACGCAGAGATGAGATGCAGAACAGATGTGTGGGCCCATTAATGTACTTCCACCCAACTGTGAAGACTGAATCTGTTAATGTCAGCCCTGATTAGTTTTATATGTGAAAAGTAAATAGCACAGGTATAAAAAATTACTTTATTTGACCACCAGTAATACACTTCAACCATCAATTTAAAAATGTAATTGTCCTAAATTTGGTTTGTATTGCCACGGTAAAGATAAGTCTTGAGCAGCATCCAGTCTTAACTTTTATCCTTGGGGACGTTCACCATTCACCAAGAGTGTTTATAGAAGTAAAGGATGAAGCATCAACATTGCAAATGAAAGGCTATGTGAAATAAAAAATGATGCTCACGCACTTGAAGGTCTTTCAAAGACCGGGAAGGCCATAGTCATGAGCTGTTAATAGACTGCAACGCTTCCATCCAAAGCCAAGAAAAGCAAGAGACCTCAAGCCTGAGAAACACAGGTGTAAGAACATAAAGTAGATCTTCCCTTTGTCCATCTTTATCAAAAACCAGGGTGGATTTGTTTGTTGAAAATGACTCTCAGAACTGTGCTTGCAAACACCTATGAGCTTGGAGTTCTGAAAGGCGTGACAGGAGGCCACTGGGAGACTTCTCTCAAACACCATAAATCTAACTGGGGAGCTTTCTGCTGCCCGCACGCTGTGTGAGCCAGCACCCTGCAACTCTGCCAACACACAAGAACCTGCTCCTACACAGTACACGTCGGGACTTTCATTTTATGCTCCTGTTTCCCCACAATGATTTCTTAAACTTCTTGTGGTCTGAGCAGAGAAGTAAATACCATTTGCTTTTTTTAAAGTGTCTTTACATCCACACTGTCATTATGAAGAGGAAGTAAACCAGCTTATCCCAGCACTGCTGCAGGGAAGGTACGTTTTCTGGTATTTTTGACTGATTTTGTTTAACAGAAAAGAGAGGCCTCAAGAAGTTCTAATATAACATGTTCTAGTAGTTTCAAAAATGAAGTGCAAGGTTAGGAATCTTTGTAATCTAATCTTGACCTTAAAAAACTTTCCATTTTGCAACACAAAGCAAATAACCTAGATACAGCAGCTCTATATGCTCCTAGCAAAAATGTGTAAATATTTCTCTACCCACACGTGTGCTGCAAGAATCATCAGCTACTCCTTTTTGAAGCTTTGAATGTGCCTGATACTATACAAATAGGGGTACTCACAGAAAATGTGAATAAGGATCTTATGGTTACTTACTCTGTGGGAACTTTGGTGGGTTGTCATTGACATCTGTAAGTGTAATTGTCACTTTGGTTGTCCCTGAGAGGCCTCCCATGTGTCCTCCCATATCTTTCGCCTGTATTACAACGTGATACTCTTCCTTAGCTTCTCTGTCCATGTTCGGAAGGGCAGTTCGGATGATTCCTATAAATACAAGGAAAATGTGTCACACACTAATTATTGTGAAAAATTGGATACTGCATTTTTAGTTTGCATTAAAATACAGCAGTATTTGCAGTGATGGTGCAGATTGTGCTGAGCATCATGCTGTGCAAGGGAAGTAGCCCAAATATTCAACACAGTTGAATGTGGAACAACCCTGGAGAATTACAGTTCAGCACAGAAACTGCCACTTCTGCCATAGCATATCATACCATACCACAAAAGAAATAGTATAATCTTTCCAGCGTGTACCCAGAAGCTCTGCCAAATGCCAGGGGACCGACCTGTGAAAGCACTTAGCTGGAATCACGAGAGAACGAGGGAAGCTTTGCTCAAAAGCATCAGCAGGTATACCCAACTGCACTGCCTCAGTCAAGAGATTTAGCTCTTAATTTTAATGTATTCCAGTTATGAGGTCCTACTCAAATAAACTGCTCAATAATACCTGTTTGGGCTTCCACCGAGAAGTACGGCTGACCTTCAAGAATACTGTAAACCAATTTGGCACTGTTCCCATAGGTAGGATCATCAGCGTCTGAAGCTGTTACCTGAATAACTGATGTACCTAAAAATGGAAAGCAAACACAGAAGGAATACAGTCAGAAGCAAACACGTCTGGGAGAGCCATGCAGAGACACTTTCAGTCACACGGCATAACTATTTCTTAACTTTTTTTATTTCCAGGTTTGGTAAATGAAAAAATTTACTTGGCAATTTATATATGACAGAATAGACTCATACGATCGTCACCAGCTGTGATGTGGATTAATGTTCTAAACAGTGAAGATACAAAAGTCAGCAGTCACTCTGTACCATTATGCTTTTCTTCCTCAGTAGTTTAAGCGTTACATTGCTTTTGTTGTTAGACAGCCACACAATAGAGTTTTCTTTTACGTTTTCCTCAGTAAGTTTCAGAGAAATCATTGCAGTAGAAAATCTCTGAGATAGACACAAGCTCAAACAGGACATGAAAATGGAATAGATAGTGGTAGGTAACTCCTTAGCTTTATTACACAGCTCTGCCAAAGGAGTGATATTGATCTTTACCCCAGAGGATTCACACTCCATACATTCCAGGGGACCCTCACGTTCCTCCTAGGAGGAAATAGTCCTGTTCTAGGAACCATCTACAGACACATCAACCATGACAGTGAGTAGCTGTGCAGGGTTTGATTTGGTCAGCAAATCAGATAAATTGACTGAGTCAGTGGCTGAGCATGAAGTACGTTTTACTTCCCCAAATTCTAGACGCTAGGAATTAAAGCCAACACGTACTGACAAAGCAACATCTTCCATAAGGCCAGGAACCGAAGTGCATTTATGAGTACTCACCTACATTTGATCTCTCTGGCACATTGGCGTGGTAGTTTTCATGAAGAAACTCGGGCGGGTTGTCATTTATATCTTGGACTTTAACAATGAATTCAGAAGGTGGTTCCAAAGGTCTGTTAGTGTTCCTGTCGACGGCTTGTGCCGTGAGGGTGTACTGAGCTCTCTCTTCCCGGTCCAGTGTCTTTGTTGCGTGGATGTTCCCTGATTTGTCATCAATAACAAAAATGATTCCTGCTCCTTCACCTGAGAGAATGTATTTAATGTTTCCATCTCCAGAATCAATATCTGAATGAAGCTACAAAATGAGAAACAGACATAACTTAGCAAGATGGTATACATTTCACGTATGTGTTTATGAATTCATGAGAAGATAGTTATAACAGGTTCTTTAAACAAATGAAGTTGGAAGAAAGAGCAATTTTTACCAAGATTTTGTGCACTTCATACTATTCATACTCTACTAGGTTGCATGTAAAAAGCTGTCAAGTGAGAGATGGGATGTAACGAATGAGCCAATCAGTCATTGCCAACTAGTTTTTACTTACAACCTCTTTAACATAAAAGTAACAAATGCTTACTAAGCATTCTTACTTTCACAATCAGGGCACACTTCAGTTTGATGAATGAGCGAAACATGGAGCCAAATTACAGATTTCTTGATTTTTATATTGACATCTACAAATTGCACAATACTAACCAACTTTTAAACCAGAGTAGCCGGAATGGTGTTTGCTGTCACTGAGCCTGTTCTCCACTCTGCTGTGCTGGGGTTAAGTCAGCACAGTTCTGCTGACCATTTATAAAGTGGCAAATACTGTTTTATTTCTGTATTTATATTCTATTAGTGTCAGACAGTAACAGACTAAAAATATTAGTCAGGGATGTGTGTACATACACATGTGCAAACATTTACATATCTCCCTCTGTAAAGAACCCTCACATATAACTTGAAAACAAAAGGATGAGGAGATACCTGTTAAGCTGTATGCTTTTACTGAGCTGCTTGGTTAAGCATTACATTTTTAATTGCTATTTTTAAAGACCCAAGAATGACACCACATATTCTTGAGACATATTGCTGCTCAAGTCGTTGCTGTGGTTCTTGCTGTTGTGCTTATACACCTTCATTCAACGACTGCTGAGGTCAATGGAAAAATCTGTCTTCACCTAGGTAGTATTTTGCTTAGCACCTTAATTGAGCTTCAATAAAACGATTAGTTCTAGGTGAGTAAGTAGCTGCTCAAGAAGCAGCTAATACAACAGAGAAGTAATGGCAAGGAAAAAAAAGCAACTCACAAAATAATACTACTAACTGATGAATGAAAAATTCTTTCTTACCCTTCCTACAAGTACAGGATCTGGTCCCGTGTACTCTTCTATAACAAAGAACTGATTCCACACCCAGCCTCTTTTGGAGCGATGCAGAACTTGTCCTTCTTTTCCTTTCTCATGGTGCCCATGAAGCGATGGCCTTGTGTGGTTCAGTTTTTCTGTAGTTATGGCATGGCTGTAGCACAGCATGCCCAGGCAGATGAGAGCAGCGTGTAAACAATTGTCCTCCTTCATTTTTGGTTATTTTGTAGGCACAGGAGTATCCAAGAATCTACCCCTTCCACCTTGGAAGTCAACAAGTTTGGGGCCGCTGAAAAGTTTCAGATAAAATATCCTGCACATAGGATGCCACCAGACATTAAGCACATCCCTTTAATGCTCTGCAGCTTCCCAACTTAATTCCTGAAAGAAAGTAAAACAGAGAGGATCGTCAGTTCTTTTATGTCTTCGAGGTGCAGTGGTTTTTTTTCTTAAGCAAAATACAACGAGGGCTACCTTGGAAAATGTAAAGATAATAAGATTAAAATGTATTAAGAATTATGAAATACTGAGTAATGGGCATATAGGTGTTTTGTTACATGTAACTGCACCTTGCAAAATCTCCTGACTTGCTCGTCAGAGCACTCATTTGGAAGTTGAAAGATAGAGAAACATATTTTCTCATGATCCTTCCAAACAGATTTAGCCCAAGATGCAAGGTAACTGTAGAAATACCTAATTTATGTCTAAGCCCTCTTTGGAGCTTAGATACAAGCCTTAGATATAAGCTGTTAAGCCATTGGTTTAGATATAGATACCAAGATACTTGCTTAGCAAGAATGGAATATTTCAACACATGCCTGTAAAAAGGCCTTTTCATGACCAACAGATTTTCATGCTGAAAATAACCACCTGTGTTTTTCTGGGCAGGAGCAGTGCCTGACAGAACTCCAAGGGCCTACATTTTCGATTTAGACCCTTGAAGTAGCCCTTCTACCTCCCTCTGAGCATCGAGTCATCAAAGCGGAGAAGCAGCATTGATTGCCAATTCTGCTGGCTTTGTGCTGGGGACGATAAATGCCGTAAACCGATAAAAACATATTCAGATACTTTTGACAATATAACAATTGATTCAGCTATTTATTCCTGCTTTCCCTGTGATTTAAATGACCAGAATTATATTGATTTCTTACTTTCTAATACTTTCTAAAACACTAGGTCAGAATATTTGAAGCTGAAATTGCATAATACAGTGAAACCTGAACGAAGGTCTACACCTCCAGCAGCTACCAATCCATCATAAAGTCCACTTTGACTTATCCCTGGGGTTTCCATTATATTCTCCTTCAATCTAAACAGAACAGCCAATTTCTACAAGGTCCCTACAATATTTGTTTCAGCCTTCAGTGTAACACGCTTTACTACTCTGCAAGATAGACAGCAAAATACGTATAAATACATGCTACCATCTTTAAATCAGAATGATATTTTTTTAAGGAGATATTACACATAGTATTTATAGCAGACAAAATGTGAATACAGGGAAAAGCTTGAACCTACGTCCCATTCTGTAATTCCAGCCACAGATAAACAGCTCACTAGTTCCAAACCCACTCGTCTTGGGATGCGTTTCTCAAACCCTGAGCGTTCATGTCCTCCCTTTGCACCGTTACATTAAAATACACACCTGACACTGATACAAAGGGGTTTATAAATAAATAATTCATAAATAAGGGATGAAATATTTGGTTTTATTTCCTTTAAAAAAGCTATTTTATTTTTATTTTATTGAAAATGGAAATTATCTCAATTATAACAGCAAAACAGCTCCAGCATTATGAATTAAATCAAAGTCATACATACAGATACAAACATAATCTGGCTTTCCTGACTATATTTATTACGTAGAACATTTGGTGTATCCGTTTAATTTTGTACTATTGTTGTAAGATGTCACATTACAGATAACTCGTACCAGCATGGAAGACATGACAACACAATCTCTTATTTTGGTCAGAAAAATGCTTTTATTCTGACAAAAGATGTGGGTGTGAAGTGTGGAGCAGTAGGTCTGTGGTTTTAGAGCTCATTTTGTATCTTCATTTTGTGGAGTAGTAAAAGTAAGGCAGGACTTAAAAGGACCTGAAAATTGAGATTTAACCTATTTTGGAAGTGGCTTAAATATGCAAGGCCTTTCAACACTAGTTATTATTACGATAATAGTTAATTCTAAAAGGAAAGGACACTTTTTTCACCCCCAGTTTTGCAAAGAAAAAATTTAAGAAGCGTAGTAGTTACTTAACAAGCTTCCCTATCATTTAACTTCATTAAACCATAGTAAGTTTTTTTAAATACAACCCATTAAATTCTGTACTTATCTCACAGACGTAAATGAGTTATCCTGTCCTGTTTAATAAACACCTCTGGATTTCCCTCCTTGTTGCAGGTGTAAATTTTACCCCACAGCAAGCAGGCTCTGAAGTTACCTCTTTTGTCTACAGAAATTTATTGATGTGACCAAATTCTAGGTGTTAAGGCCGTTGAGTCTGGTTCCTGACTGCATTCAGTTAATCCATGGCACTGCTGGTTTGGATGTGGTTTGCTACGGAGTGTCCTTTGAGCCTTTGAGTCTTCAGTGCCATGCCCAGTATAGATAATTACGCCGGACAAGTACACTTGCAGTAGGGATCTATAGAATGTTACTTGTGTGCAGCAGTTACTGGTGTTGGGCTCTTGGGCTGTTGAGCTCCAAACGTGCTGGGAACAGAAATGAAATGGGAAGGTTTGCCTCAACAGCTGCGCATTTTTAAACCTGCTGTTAAAAAACCCAAAACCCTATATGTAAACTGCTTATAATAATAGATTTTGGATGTGTTGGAAAATTAACCTCACTGATAATTATTCTTCATTAACATCACATAATGATCTCAACAATGAAAATAAGCAAACAAATATGACCATTATTCCCAAACTTCTCAATACCGTTATGTAAATTGGTAAACAGATTATAAAGATGCTTAACAATAATGGAAGAGCCAAGCTGATACATACACTGCTCGTTACCAGCTATTCCAGTGTGAAGTGCTGGAAACAAAACATTAATCACATACCCATGCTTAATTTCCTAATAAGGATTAAAAGCAAAAATTGTTTGCTACTTTTCATTTATCCTCTGCATATATACGTATAGAGAGGAAGCAGGAAGGCTACATGTCTTCAAGATAAACTATTACCTCTTATCCACTACCTGGGCTATAAAAAAAATAATCACTAAGGCATTTTATGGTATGGTTTGAGTTATAATGGGAAAGGACTCGATGCAGCGATACCAAGTTGGCTCTTTACTGAGTGACCTACTGCCAGAGAGGCTGCAATTAAAGCTCAAGCTGCCGGCGACGAGGTCCCCCAGCATCCTCCTGCCCCCCTCGCCTTCTCCCTTCCCAAGTTCACACCCGGCTCAGTAGCCCAGTGGTTGCCACAGCGGGAAGCCCTCTGACTCCCATCGGCATAACGAAAGCTAATAGAATAAATCTACACGGTTCCACTGACGTCTATGAAATTACCTTCAAAACAACCACGGTTTGGCTTTTTACAAACTACTTTCTTCCTAAAAAGAAAGGTGCACAAGATGCTCTTAAGCTAAAGCTAAACTAAACTTCAATGAAAAGCAAAGCAGTGTTATTAACACGAAAGAAAGCCTTTTTTTTCCCCTTTTTTTTTCAAAACAATCTACTTAAAATGTTTCAAACATTTTAACATTAACTCAGCTGCTCCAAGCCTACAGTTTCCTACTTCTTCAAGCAGAAAATATGGGAAAACAGCTGAACAATTTATAAAGCAATTCCTTTTCTCTTGTGAAAAATACCTCCTAATCCTGTAAGCACGGAATACAGATCTGAGGACAGCGATCGCCACAGCCGGCTGGACTGCTGCTCAAAATGTCTGCAAATTCTCTGTCTGCAGCACATCTGCTGTGAACGTTTCTAGACTTTTACAAAAAAAAACCCAATCTTGGAGATATTCTCAACATTATTGTTGTTTCTGCACATAGATTGTATTCCTCAACTACAGCAAGGCGAAGCTCCCTGGGCAGTGACCAAACTGCAACGTCCTGATTTTTTTCCATTGTTGTTCAGAATTGCACAACATGTAATTTCGAAATCCTAAGTTTTCCTAAGAAATCTGTAGAAAAAATCTGCTTCCCACATCCTTAAACATAGCAGATGCCAGGTTTGAACTAAGAAGGACCTTCTTCTCAAAGGAAGGAATTCCACTAACATGTTTTAACTGCATACACACAAACACTGGCAATTTTGGTACTGAACAATAGCTCTACTGGGAATAAAGGGAGAACAAGAGTTAACCAGCCACCACAGGAGATCAAACCCCATCCAAGAGGCACAGGAACAAAACGAGGTTCCCAAACGCTGCCCACGTAAGTTGCTCAGCCGAGGTATGCAGGAGTGAGAGATGTTAACACGGCATCTAGTCCACATTCTGAAAAACTACATCCTCGGTGAGGTGCATACACAACATGTTCGCATGGACGCACATCTCCCTAAATAATTGTGAGGACATGCTGTCCGGGCACTTCTAGCATCATAGGTGATAAGTCTGTGATTTGTACATGTGGTTGCTACTTAGTTCTGGAAGGGCAAAGCTAAGAAGCTTCAACTTTAACCAAAGAAGAGTCTGTTCTTCTACCGTTAGAAAATAAAACCCATCAATATTCCTAATGGAAATTATTCAACTAATTAAGAACACATCTATCATGAACCTGAAGAATTAAATAGCCGTGTCCACAGACTATGGCACAGAGAGGAGCCAGGGTCTCGGCCGCTCCACAGCACATCAATAACCTCCCCCCAGGCACCCTCGTAGGGAGACACGGCCAAGGGCAGAGACCCAGCGTAGGGAGGTGGTGCCAGGGGTCACCCCTGCTCCCAGGGGCTACTCTGAAAAGTCTCCCTACAAAACTTCACACACCAATTTGAAGGACCGTTTAAGGATGACTAACAGACAAAAATAAAGAGCCAGCAAAGATTATTTTAATGACAAGACCAGTCGCGGAAGCGAAGTCTAGCCAATTTTAAATTTCTTTCATTATATTTATAGCAAAAATAATCTCAAACATTCATGCTGACTTCCTGCGCGCTATTAAATGACCATATGCCAAATTATAATAGACTAAACAATTTTTCTGATTTGTCTAGGCCATAACTTCTGGATGATACATTAAAATAGCAATTGTTCTCAGGAATACACTTGGCAGAAAGCAGTCAAGAGCACAGTGTAGCAATATAATAATGGATGATTATGTTCTGAAATGTTTTGCAAAAGTATCAAGTAAATATAGCAAACTCCCAGTCCAAATGAGATTTTAGCTGTAATTAAAATTAGCTGAAAAGATGAATGATTTATTTTACAATAATTTTATCGTCAGACAAGGAAATGAATAGTTTTTTAATGGCAGAATAAATATTGGATCATATTAGTTCTGGAGTTCAGAGTGCTTTGGGCTGAGCCCCCGCTGCCCACGGAGGCAGGGAGAGGCAGGGGTTCTCCTCCCTGCAATCAGGAATAGCAACACTAACGAGAAATGGGCATTTCTCTGCTTTTTGGGTAGGGCTGTTCTGAGCAGCCTCCGGGCTCACGCTCCATGGTTTTACTGAAATGGGAAGCCAAGAGACTTTCCTCCTCGAATACTGTAATCGGGGTCATGAAAAATGAGCAGTTCCCATGGAAAGAAGGTAGAAAAAGATTTCCAGATCGAATAATCAGTCGCGTCCCACTGTGCCCATACTGGTTAATCTTCAGGGCATATCAGGAGTGTAACTACTTTGGGAGTCTTTAATAAAATACATGAATTGAGGGATGCGGAATAGTTCTGTGCACAACTGTTTCATTACTCGTGCACTGGTGAGGGCACGCTTGGCAGTGTGAAGGCAGGAGTTCAGTCTGGCGTGTAGTCTTATCCTCTTGTAGATTGCTATATTCAAATAACTGATACCAAAGTATTTTCAAGAAATTTATATAAATTAATATGAAAATATTTCTGAAGGATACTAATTCTTGCGGCAGAAAGCTATTCAGCCCTAACCATAAATTTCACACATCTTGATAACCTCACATCTGGTTTTAATTTACTTTTTTCCTGTTTAGCAAAACGTTGTCCTCTTCCTTGACTGATTTCAAGAATACTGTACACAAAGGTAAACAAATAGTCTGGTCCCTTTTGTTGAAATAAGATAAAACACCTAGAATCATTACCTTCCACATTTAACTTAATTCTCTCAATTCTTTTCTGATTTTAAACTGTGCTGCACTGTCAGACCAATCTTTTAATAGTTTTTAGCTTAGACTCACTGCATGATATACTTGTGGAAAATAAGGCATCTCATTTTATTTACATTAAATACTGTTATGCAACGTATCAAGATCTGCCACACAGCACATCTAGTCTGCATCACACATATAGCAAAACCAGTTCTTAAAATAAATCCTTTTGTCCTTAAAAAAACCCAAGCTTTGTGTGAGGTCCTAGGTACCCGAAATCTGGACAAGACTAGGGTTAGGATTACTGCCTTTTTCCACTGGAACTACAGCATGCCTGATTTTTCCTTGATAGAGCTACTTCTTTTATGACATGCAGAATTGAGAAAGGTGCAACACTGGCATATCATCATTTGCAAGGTCTACTTTAAATAGAACGAGTGAACTGGAGGGTGAGACAGCACCAGCTTTTTTTTTTTACCCTTCAGCTGCACCCCAGCAGTTACGGGCTTTATGCTTATCTTTCCAGTCAGGAAATCATCCCATTAGAGGATGGATTTCTGCCTCCTCCAATGAACCCCTTCTCCCAGGGCAGCACTAGGACATAGAGCTCTGTTCATACACCAGCAGAGTTTCCCCTCGTGCCAGGACCACGACCCTTACTCATCACAGACGAAATAGGAAAATTAAAAACTAAAGGAGTCCATACCCAGCAAACTGACCTTAGGAAACCCATTAGACTAATCATGTCTGTATGTCTCTACTGGGAATCAAGCATTAAAGGCCAATATGCAGTAGTCTAATGTAAAACATTTTGTTTAAAAGACAAGAGCTGTGATCTCTGATACAGGAAAAGATTTTCATGCTGTATATGTAACTGGTAAATCTCATTTTTCCCAACGTGTAATTCTAAAGCAGACTGCCAGCAACTAACTCCCTGGGAGCCCTTCTCAAAACCGAATCTCTCTTCTTGTTGAAGCATATTTCAGGTCTCACTGGAGCGAACAGCAAATAACCCTCATCTGAATGCAAATTGATATAAAGTCTTTTGTGTCATTCACAAAACATAATTAGTCTTATGAGACAAAAGTATTTAGTCCAGAAAACGAAATTTTTCATATTTAAAGATACTCAGGGAAAAAGTTCTCTTAGTTATTCCACTGAATAATGAGAACCTCACATTCCTCCAATTCATATTCTGCTGTTTTGCAGTTGTAAAGGACTATAATCTGAGGTTGCAGTTCTGCAGAGCTAAGTGTATATTATAGTACAATATAATATAATATAATTAATATATGTCAGTCTCACCTCTTGCGCGGCAAGATCATGGAGCAGATCCTCCTGGAAACTATGCTGAGGCTCATGGAGAATAACGAGGTGATTGGTGACAGCAAACATGGCTTCATTAAGGGCAAGTCATACATGACAAATTTGGTGGCCTTCTGCGATGGGGTTACAGCACTGGTGGATAAGGAAAGAGGAACTGCCATCATCTACCTGGACTTGTACAAAGCATTTGACACTGTTTCACACGACACTCATCTCCAAATTGGAGAGACATGGATTTGATAGATGGACCACTCAGTGGATAAGGCATTGGCTGGATGGCCATGCTTAAAGAGTTGCGGTCGACGGCTCAATGTTCAAGGGGAAACCAGTGATGAATGGTGTTCCTCAGGGGTCAGTACTGGGACCAGTGCTGTTTAACATCTTTGTCAGACACATGAACAGTGGGATTGAGTGCACCCTCAGCAAGTTTGCTGATGACACCAAGCTGTGTGGTGCGGTTGACATGCTGGAGGGAAGGTATGCCATCCAGATGGACCTGGGTATCCATCCCAGGTGAGCCCATGCAAACCTCATGAAGTTCAGCAAGGCCAAGTGCAAAGTCCTGCACCTGGGTCGCAGCAACCCCAAGCACAATTACGGGCTGGGTGGAGAATGGATTGAGAGCAGCCCTGAGGAGAAGGAACTTGGGTGTATTGGTTAATGAGAAGCTCAAAACAACCTGGCCATGTGTGCTCACAGCCCAGAAAGCCCCCCACATCCTGGGCTGAAAACCAGTAGTGTGGCTAGCAGGGTGAGAGAAGTTCTGCTCTTCTGCTCTGCTCTGGTGGACCCCCCAACAAAAGAAGGACATGGACCTGTTGGAGCAGGTCCTGAGGAGGGCGACAAAGGTGATCAGAGGGCTGGAGCACCTCTCCTATGAAGACAGGCTGGGAGTTGGGGTTCAGCCTGAAGAAGAGAAGGCTCCAAGGAGATCTTATAGCCCTTTCCAGTACCTAACAGGGGCTATGGGAAAGATGGGAAGGGACTCCTTATCAGGAAGTGGAGGGATAGGACGAGGGGTAACCCCTTTAAACTGAAAGAGGGGAGATTTAGATTAGAGCTTCAGAAGAAATTCTTTGCTGTGAGGGTGATGAGACACTGGCCCAGGTTGCCCAGAGAAGCTGGGGCTGCCCCATCCCTGGAGGGGTTCAAGGCCAGGTTGGAGGGGGCTTGGAGCAACCTGGTCTGGTGAGAGGTGTCCCTGCCCAGGGCAGGGGGATTGGAACTAGGTGATCTTTAAGGTCCCTTCCAACTCTAACCATTCTATGACTTGATGATATGCCAAGATTCTAGGCTTACCCTACTACAGAGGGATTCTAGGTCATGGCAAGATTTGAATGTACTAAGTAGATAAATAAAGTCTTTACAGAACTGGCGATTTTCATCTTTAGGAATAGAAGTTACCTTAAAAATGCTAAGTAAGTTTTGTAGAATCCTATTCTGAGTTCTGTAGAATCCTATGAAAGGAAATCTTAATCCTTTGCATTTTTAAATTATGTTCTATAGCACAGTATTGGATTACTGAGATGCTTAAAGCCAGTAATCCCCAGCTGCTCCAAAGAATAGTTTTTGAAATGTAGCCATATTTCCCTGTAGCAGCTTTGAGAATCAGTATTAGGAAACCACAGACAAAACCATAAAATGATAGTTCTTTGAAAATAGAAGTAATTTTGCAGGAAAGAGGAAGAAAAATAACCTCCTGACTAATACGATGTGATATATCATTCAGTACCCACCTCTGAAATCATCACAGAAGAAAAGTATTTTCACCAGGCTTTGATTTAATTTGTACTCATTCAAGAAGAGCTAAATGGTCATTTGGTGTACCTCATACAAAGCAGTAGAAAGTAGGAAGACAACTTAGTACATTATGAAGTGAGTGACACAGAAATAAGCCTCAGTGATATTAAAAGGCTTGGGAAATGAAAAATGGCTGTAAACAGAGTTTTACATTTACTTGCTGCCCTGGGGAGATCCACTTAAGATAAATGTGACAGAGGCTGTCTGTTTTTAAGCTTAAACTCTACAGGAAAACAACTAGCATAAGAAAGGTAGTCTTATTAAAGAACATGGTGATTGATAGAGTCATTTGAAGTAATGACTAAGCTCTTGGTAGAGTTTGTTTTAAATAGTAATTGTGTTCTTGTGCATCTCAGACAAACTGGAATTCTCATAATTTCCTGTATACTCAAAGGCCAGTGTAGCTGCAGCCGATGTCCACGCTACTTTCAATATAGTCTGCTATTATTTAAGTGGCTATAAACGACAGCACAAGGAGGATATAAATGACTATGAAAGTCAACTTACTTCCAACTACTAATGCTGTACTTACACGCTAGGCCAGCCCTGAGTATTATTTTTCTCTAAGAATATATACTTATGAATGGCTAAGTAACACTTGTGCTGTGAGTGATGGTCTTGTTAGCTTATGCAAAAATGAGACAGAAAGTCAAGATTAAAGACTGATAACTGAAAACCTATCAAAAACTAATGACTACAGGCAGGCCTGCTCAGCTACCAAACCAAACCAGAAGGAATTCCAACAGGCAATCCATTTCTGTTCTGATCTACAATCCCTTGCTGAAGGGCTGAGAGCCTCCAGGCAATCAGAAATATAAATATAATCTGTGGTATTCCGCTTACAGCTTCATTTCTAAAAGCAGCTTCAGCAGTGCTGCTGGAATGCCGAACTATTACAGCATCTTGTGTGGTCTTTTTACGACCAATGTGTTCCTCTAGAAAACACTTTTCCACTTCGAATATCATTCTACCAGACTACTCGATCCCCTGGTGCCCTTCAATTTGGTCTCCCTCAAGCAGGAAAGTTTTTGATAAAAGATTGCCACTTCAGAAGCACACGCAAACCACCCCGACAGCAGTCTGTCTAAGCCTAGCAACCATTGTGACTCTCATTTGGAAAGGTTCATGTAATTAGATTCTCTGTAACACTTATCTTCAGAAAACTTGACAAGTTAGTGAATTACTAAGAGTCTCTTTCTTTTTCTAACTCATTTGCTAGAGAAAGAAAGGTGAGAGCTAAATTTCTCGTCAAAGAGCCTTCTCCTTTTCTCAGTTTTCATGGAGCTGCAGAGGGAAGAGTTCAGATCCTTCAGCCGTGCACATGTAAGGTTCTCTTTGAGAGTTTGCTCAACTGTTTCAGTTTAGTCCAAATTTATTCCGTGAAGAGCATAAAACCCACTTTGAGATTTTTTTTAATAATTAGTTTTTTCATAGGCAGAGATTGTCTGTGAAAAGACCTATTTTGGCTCAATAGCATGAGCTAATACCATCAGATTATTCAAACACATTCCTAATCGGCATCAATAGCTCTAATAAAGGAGACCATCATTGTTTAAGTACCTAATGGGAGGCTAGAGCTGAAAGGACCAAAACTGCAGATTTGTATTATTATTTACAATTCATTAACTCACAAGATAATTATAATTCAAACAATATTTGCATGAGCATCTTCTGAGATATCCTGTAAGTATTCACCATGGAAGATTTTCATTTAATTAAAAAACAAAAAAAAAAACCCCAAAACAACAAACAAACACAAAGAAGACACCACCTTCATTAGGTACAACCTTCCCTTTGGCTTCCTGTGCAGCCTGACCTGCTCTGAGCACAAAGCAGAGGAACTATCTGTATTTTCAGTGCTCCAAACCTATAAGGACTAACACGCAATCCGAAATATTATGATACAAAACAAAAATGCAACAAGAGGTGCTCAGGTGATGCAGTTAGATGCTAAGCATATAAATAGCACAAAAAAGACAGGCTTGTCAGCTTGCAATTAAAATTTGTTTTTTCATGCAAATGATACATTTGCAAAAAAGGCCAAATGATTCAGTATATTTTGCAAGAACGTAATTAATTTTGAGTTAAACCTGTACATTACATATTTCTAACTGATCATATGAAACACGAATACTTCCCAGAGATTAGGGATTGGCACTATTTCTGACCTGTAATTACAGATGATTGTGACAAAACACTTCATTTCTATCCTTCTGACAGAAACCATTAACAGCAATAGTTTTAAGACAGTGCCTTGCTGCAGTTGGAATGATGTTTGGTGCCATGACATCATGCCAAAGAGGCAAAATTTAAATACCTTTAACCTATAGCTGCTCTTGCATAAAAGCCCTAGTTTCAGAAACCCATGTTCCACAGAAGGCTGGCCATGGGAAATGGGCAAAAATGGGCATTTGTTTAATTAGACTGTTTTTTCTGGAAGTGTATTATATGCTTTGGAGATATAAATACTCTACCTTTTGCCACCGTTTCTCTGATGTCAAGGGCAAGTCTTGACCTTAAGAGTGCAATAATCAGAATCCGTGGCATTTATCTGCATCTCAGATCATCAGTCTTTGATTTCTGCATCTTACATCACCAATGTCTTTTTTAGCCAATGAGACAGCATAAAAGTACTTGAACATGAATGAATGTGTGTCCAGTCAGCTAAAGCTTTAGCTTCCAAATCAATAACAGATAGTTTTCTCCCTAATGAAGACCAGTGAAATGTTACTTAAACATGGGCTTGTGAAAAAGAAACAGGAAAAGAACCTGACACTTGGTACCGCTTGGTAGAACTGCTGGACTGAGAACAGTATAATTTTTGGATAGAACGACCTTAATGTGAGGCAAGTACAGGGGAAAGAATTTATATTCATAGACGAAAAAACAGAGGTCAATAACAATATTAAAAATAATTAACATACATGTGTCTATATATATACACACATATATTTATCAGACTGAAAGCTTCAGTCAAAAGAAGAGGATTAGACATTTTCTTTTTCACATTAAACATACCCTTACATTCAGTATATTTCCTACCCAAATGTTCTTCTCAAAAAGTTGCCAGGGTGATATCACTATTTCAATCCAACCAATTTCCTTTGAAGTCTCCCATAATGGTAATTAAATAAATTGCTCTTGGAGTAATTATGTTTTCTTTGGAAAAAGAACTATTAGGGTAAAGAAAGATGAGAGAGAGTCTGTCACCAAACATAATCTTTCTAAATACGTTGGTACTTGTTAGACTTATTGGAAGAAAGATGGAATACTTAGAAACTTTGGACATTTTTAGTTTCTGTAAAGGAAATGTCGACTTGATGGTTGAAATAAGAAATAAACTAAAATGACTGCTGACAGTCTTGGGAGTGCACAGAGAAAGAAAATGGAAGTTGTGTCAATAGAAAGCTTTTAAAGACCATATGCCTTAAGCCCAAGAGAGCCAGTGTGAGCCAGAAGCTCAAATTACCATGTTAGAAGCAAGTAGCTGGTGGACAAGATGAAGGCGACTGAAAGCCCAAGACTAATGAGCAAGAGTACTGTATGAAATGGCATTCTCCATGTGAGCACAAATACATCATGTTTGCAAGAGCATGAGGCTTTGGAGACCGGGTTAAAGAAGGTTCTGTGTATGGCAATTCATCAGATCAAATACCTCTCATCTGTGTGAATTTTTTCATCTTTGATAGAGAGAAATGGGGCTTTCATGGTTCCAAGTAATTTCCAAATAGGTAATTTTGTGTTTCATCTCTACTTTTCCTCTTGCTTACAAGTCAGGCTAAAATTGTTAGTTGCAGTGTGTCAAGCATACAATGAGTTTTGTTTATTTTTTTTCTCAGATTAAGTTTTTTTAACTTTGCTAAAGATTTCCCTGTTATTTGTGGAAATTTACCATAACCCTGCTAAGTAGCCCCCGGGATCCACTGATTTAACCATCAGAACAGACTGACAGAACTCCCTACCTTGTTCTGGTATCTCAGACTTCACAGAATTTAAATGCAATACTGATGCTTGCTGGTTTTTTTTCACATTACAAAGAATCTGGAGTTTTTCATTTAAAAGCCTATACAAAACCTCACTGGGTATGTTTTCCTTTGTGCATAATGCTGAATACTCCCATTTTCCTTTAAATCCCTTTGGTAAATAAGATAAGGTTGCATAAGACTAACCCATATAGATTAGTATTTGAATTTGTTTATGGTGTCTTTACAATATCACACCAAAGAGAGTGATACAGTGCTCTTCTGCAATGCTAACCCTGTATTTTCTTGCCACTTCAAAGACAAAAAGACAGTGTTTTCGACTCAAAAAAACTCATAAGAGTGAGCAAAAGGAAAAGGAATGATTTGGTACCATTTGTACTGCACCTACAATCAAAAATAGCTTCCTGGAAATCCAGTGGTCAGAGAGAATAAAGCACCAGACAGACACCAGCTGGAGAAAGTGGATGTGGGGACTCATCCAAGAACTGGGAACATCTTTCTGAACAGACAGGCATATTTCTTGTTCCAATGTAATGGCTGTCAGGGTAAACACTGCCTTAAAAAACTTAACATGATTTTTTTTCAGAACTCTTGATGCAAATTTTGTGGAGCCCTTCTGGCTTAAGCTTCAGTAAGTGAGCTTAGAATTAGACCCAAAGAATGATAAATGTATATTACAAGCAGGAAGTACTCATTATGAAGGTCATACACAGACCCTTTTGTTATGCTATGCTATTTGTAAACACAGCTATAACTAAACCCAACAATAATACGTGACACGAATGACTATGTAAGAATAAGACTGATAATACGAACGTTTACTAAATGCTTATTCAATGATGGGTTTTAATTAAATAGTGTAAAAATAATTTTCCATGTGTAACATGAACTTGTTATAATTGCAGAGCTTTGTAAGCCAGTAAAATGGCATTACCATGGCTTGGAAAATGCCAAGGGCTATGTGTGATGCTGACAGCACAAGCCTCCGGACCCACTGAGCCATGTCAGACTTCATGGGGACTTGTTTTGGCCTGCCTGGGGCTTGGGTTTGGTTAGTTTATTTGGCTGGAACAGGTTCTCTATGGACCAGGTGACTATTGCCTAATTTGTTTTGGTTTTCTGTTTAGCTTTGGCTGACTCTGTGTTGTAACAGAATCAACGAATCATGAAATGGTTAGAGTTGGAAGGGACCTTAAAGATCACCTAGTTCCAAGCCCCTGTCATGGGCAGGGACACCTCCCACCAGACCAGGTTGCTCCAAGCCCCCTCCAGCCTGGCCTTGAACCCCTCCAGGGATGGGGCAGCCACAGCTTCTTGGGGCAACCTGGGCCAGGCTCTCACCACCCTCACAGCAAAGAGTTTCTCCCTAATATCTAATACAATACCATTCATTTATGTATATATTTGTATTGAATACATAAGAATTCACTATTCTTTAAAGAACATGCTGTCTGTGACCCCTGCAGAGAATGCAGCATAGAGAGAGGCACAGGATGATAGGAGGAGATTTGAAAGTCCAGGTACAAGATGAGAGCAGAGGCCCCAGGGCTGTGACCTGCTCAGCAGGGGTCACCTACCAGCCATAAAATGGATGCAACCTCAGAAGCTACACAAAACCAGTTTTAAAGATAACACAGAAAACAAAGGAGAATATTCAATATTGCTAAACCACACCATTCACAGTAAAAGGGGATGTGATGTGGAACTACAGAACAATAAAGAAAGTGCAAGGTGTGGAGATGAGGAGCATGTTAGCAAACATGAAAATGACTCCAGGATTCTAGAGAGAAGAGGAAGGAACTATTATTGTATGGCTCAGGGATGCAGGGGTCCTTCATCCCCATCCCCACATGAAGACATCTTTATGGGAAGCAGCTGATGGCGATCTGGTGACACCAGCTACTAGAAAGCTCGTGTGTATCATTTTTAACTGTACATAACTTGTACAATAGCTCAACACTGGTCAACTAATAATTCTTTGGTGACACCGTTAAGACTTCAGGTTACCAGCACGTTCTGGGCTTTACATATAAGTTTTGTTCCTTTGGCTTGCACGAGCCGGAGCATAATAAAGTGATGGCGACTTCAAGCAGCCTAGTCTGACACCTGGATGCAACACACCGGTTACCGCTCTCAGGAAAACGAGTTCAGTCGAACAAAAGACAACGCTGTCAACCACGTGTGAGCTCCTGTGACAGGACACGGTGCCTGGGCTGAGGGGAGCAGCAGGACGTGGGGACCCGGATAACCACTGGGCCAAGAGAGCACCAACCTCTGCTGAGGAGAGTTGGGTTTCACAGTTATTAAAAATGCCCTTACTATTCTGTTCTTTGCTGGGAAGCTTTCCCACTGAAATATTTAATTGATCTTTAGATTTGTTAAATGAAAGCACTTTTTAAGCAAATGAAATCGTTACTGATCTACAAGGAGAAGAAAGGCCATTCCGTTTGCCGCGAGGTTTCATGAATGCAGAACTATGGCATTACTCTGTTTATCCTGCGAGCAGCAAAGCAGCAGTACCCGCTGGTCACTGGCTCGACTGTGGAACAGCACAACACGGCCTTTGTTGAGCTTTCCTCCAGTCACTCGTCGTGATTCACTGAAAGACTCTTCCCTGGGACGGGGCTGTTCTCCCCTGTGCCTGAGGCAGGGCAGAGAAGAGGGAATTGGTACCTTTGGACATGGCAAGAGGAGAGCAGAGAGCGGTGCAGTCTGCAGGGCGTACCCGGTCTCGAGATGAACAGCTCTTTAGGGAGGGCTACGTGTTTTTGCAAACACATTCCCTTTAAAAATTAAGAGAAATAATCTTCCCTCCAACATGCTGCCACTTCTACACGCTGCCCACAGCGAAAGTATGAAAACAGCTCAGGAGGTCGAGGGAGAGTCTTTTGGTTGGTTGGTTGGCTATTTTTGCTTCAGTGGAGCCTCAGATCACAAAATATAGCTCATAGCATGGAACTAAGCCAGGACAGCCAGGAGGACCCTCTGAGTGACCAGACTTTCGAGGTTACATATTCTGTTTTTCTATTTTGGGAGGAGAGAAGGGAGAATGGGAGGCCAAGTTCCCAAGTTCTCTCATAAAAGCAGGTATAAACCTGTAAAAGTACAAGGGGATCAGACGCCGTAGCCATGACTTTTCAGTATTTTAGGGTGTTATTTCTAAAAGAAGATTGTGTTCATAAACAGAACTGGATAATACCCCAGAGGGTCAGTCCTGTATTTGATTCCAAACACTGCATTGGCTCAGACTCCCCCTTTTCTGGCCTCTCCTGTTATCCAATTAAATTCATTAGAAGGTTGTGGCCACTGGCCAAAAGAAATGGTTAATGCATCCCAGAGCCCACATTGTTTGAAATATCTTCTGAGACAGGAATTTATAGCGTTGCCATAATAAAACTCAGATTTCAACATTAAAGTATAAGTATGTGTACTTGCCACGCATACTGGAATTATACAGAAAATCTGAACCATGAATCTGAGGAAATTAGGAAAATATGCAGTAACATCGAGAAAGAGGCCATAAGGACTTGGTTATACCCTTAAGAACAATCTTAAGCAAGAGATAAATCACAGATGATGCTACACAGGTAGTGGTAATGGACCTAAAAGAAATGCCATTGAATCACGAATCCTTTGGTTTTGCCAGACTGAAGTACAGTGATTTTAGACTGGTCTAGAGCAGTTACCACCTTAGATAAGAAAAGATGGGATGAGTCTTGATTCTGCTCCCGCTTTGCCCCTCTGCCCATCTCCAAGAAGGTTATTTTTTATTTTGATGGAGCTGTTTAGTGTGTTCTGTTCTATTCCCTTTTAGATTATGTTTGTTATTATGCATTCAAAGTATAATGAAATATGTGCTTTCCATCCAAAAAGAGTACATATTAATCTTCTGCAGGAATTACAAAGTATTGCTTTTATAGACAAGAAACTGTATAGCTTTTTCCTGTAAAGGAACAGAAGTATAGACTTTGCCTAAAACCTTGGAACAAACCTTCATTTATGAGACAGGGGAATCATTTTTATTCCACTACATGAATTCAGTGGGCTGCCACAGGCCAGTCATAATCTGTTATTGTTTCCCTGCAACCTTGTACTATTAATTTTTCTTTTTAATGAACTGTCCAGTCTAGTTTAGCTATGGGAACCATGATGGAGCTGCAATATAAATGGTTTATGTCATGCCTTTGTCAAAAGGCTTTCCCCTAAAGCACTAGAATGTAATTGAAAAGCCATTTTAAAATAAAGTAACTGAATGGTTGCAAATGCGGGTTGTCAGGAATAAAGTGGGGAAAATCCTTTGCATTACATTAGATTTTACCATTCACAACTTGTGTGACTTTATTAGTTTTTATAGACTTTATTAGTAAAGACACATATGTTTGCATGATTATATTAGCAAGTATTCCTGAAAGATACTGGAGCCATTTCTAAGAAGTTTTTCTTCAACTGAGACTAACAGTGCAGTAAGGGGTTTGGTTAAGTACCTCAAAAGAACTAAGTATACTAAATCTTGTTTTATAGCATACAGAATATGGCCATGTTTGAGACAGCAAACTAGCTTCCAAGTAGAATTACAGACAGTTATTGTTGCATATGAAACTTTGAATGGCTAACTACAGAGTAATCTTTTTATATCTAATATATATGTGCAAGACACAGAATGTAGTTTTCTGTTATGCTTACTTTTTGTAGCCCTGGATGTTGTTCTTGGAGGCATGATGGTATATATTTCAATAAATGCTACTATTATTGCTGGTTTTATTATTAAAGCCCAAAATTGCAATTATAGACAACATTTATAGTTAGAGATGGCATCAGTTTTCTCAATAAAGCCCTATCAAAATTGTTTCCAAAAGACTTTGATTTAGCTTTTGGAAACTGGAAATTTTGTCAGAAATTTATTTTAACAGAACACATATTTCACTACTAAACCCAAAACATTTGAAGTTGTTTTGACTCACAAGTGATCGTATTTTTGGTGATTTTTTTTAGTCAATTTATCAATCATTTAAAGCCTTTTTCTCCTCTGATGGCCAATCTCTCCTTTGCTTCGGCAAATCTCAGAGCTTGGGGGAACCTCAGGAGCTGCCTGAGTCTCAGCATTTGAGCCAAAACAAGCTTTTTGTCACTAAAACCTGAATTTCAGTTCAGGTACAAGTTAGTTGTTTCCAACAACAAACTACATATTTCGACAAAGTCAAGATTCTTTCAAGGCATCAGTACTTCATAGAAATAATTCTCTATTAAAAAGTAGGTAGGAAAATCTAAAATGTCCATATTAGGAGATACTGAGACTTTAAGAGATAGGGCAGTCTGAACATATTTTCCCACTTAATGTCTTTTAAAAGTCTTTTAATGTATAATAAAATAATCATTTTTCTTTGCTATCTGTTTGACCAGAATATATGCCTTAGAACTCTTCTAACAGTACTTCCAAAGGTGTTTTAGTTCAAACAAGTCTTGAAGAGCACCAAACAAAGCAGAGGCAACAAATTCAGCCTCCATCCGATTACACAGACTGTGTGAAACGAGACTGACACAAACACATTGCTCTCCTTAATATTTTGCTCTCAGGCCTTACTTTAAGAGGAACCTAAGGAATGGATGCACTTTGGAGCGTCATCCTACTAAAAGCAAAGCTTTTGCCTTCATATATGAGCCTATTTCATTTAGACTGCCAATATCCATCCAAAAATACATCCAGTAAGCTAATCCTGCAGATATACTAGGTGTTTGCTGGGTTGTAATTCTGTGGCTTGAACTTAAGAATTCAAAAATTCAGGTCTTACACCTATATAAATGACTACTTGTGTAGAAGTGAAGTGAGACGTATAATACAGGTTAAAGCAGGCAATTGGAGATGTAATGCTTTCTGTTCAGATATGCAGGCCTCATTAAACGTGCTATAACTGTAATAAGACAGGGTGATTCGAAGTAACTGAAAATTAATCTTCTTTCCCACTGGCATTTGTGCAGAAACAAAACTATACAGCGATTTCCTTCTTAATCTACTTCCTACGTCAGGAATATTTGTGTTTTTCCTATTATAGTCTTTACTGCATAGGAATTAAAAACCAATAGTAAAAAGGATGTTATATATGAAAGAGGTAAGGTATACATTATATAAGACTGATTTATATATCTAATAAGTGAATCTATGTTTCTCCTCCTATATGAGAGGATTTTTAAAATATGGCAGTATTCTTTTTTGAGGGGTCCTGTGGACCCTTTATTCATATATAGTGCTTTTCAGGGTAATATAATTGAGAAGAAATTTATCTGTTGTGCCTATTCTCACTCCCTCTAGAATTTCAGTACAGAAAATTCAAGCAGCATAGGAAGGAAATCTCCGGTCAGGATATTCCCACTTAAGGAAGCCACTGGCCACCTTCCGGTGTGACCAATCCTGTGTTATAGCTCCAGATGTGACCCACAGTGCCATTGTCTGCCCTGTTGTTCTTTGTGCCGTTAACAACAGTTAAACATGAATATTTACCTTCCCCGCTGTTTGATTATCCAGATACTGTAACAGGAAATTTGCATTCCTGAACAGGCACAGCTGGAAACAATTTAAGAAAGAAAGATCCTTCAGAAGAAAAGAAGAGAATTTAAGAAGCATATGGATGCCCAGTTTACATGATAATCAACAAAAGCGGTGCTTGTTCCTCCTCTTTTGCAGGGAGGCACTTCACACCCCAACCAGGGGGAACATCCCACAGTCACTCTGCAGGAAGCTTTCTTTCAGAAATTATTTGCTTGAACTCTGAAATGTGAAAAAGCCTACAAAAACAGACACAGCAGTTTCTCAGATAAGGCATGAAAAAAACTTGAATAGGGATCTGGTTTGTTAAAGTCACTTATCTCATATGCTACTGAGAGTGATGGGCCTTCAAGTTTTCCTTTAAGGTTATTCCTCACAGTCCTTTAATTTGTAAAAATTAAATGCACTTGGAAGTGTAGCTCTGAAGTGGAGAACAGGAAGAGTAGAAAGAGGCCTGAACTAAACCTTGAAGTGAGATATAAGAAAATGCCACAAGAGGCGAGCTGAACCGGTGAGAAAATTTGCAGAACTGTGCAGGGAGGGGAGACTCAGAGAAACCAAATCCATAACTATTTAAGATATTTTTCCTGTGTCTTCTCCATACCCATTTGAAACCTAGTCAGGACATCTTCAGTCAAACCAAACACTCATTTCCCACCTAAACTGAATCGAATGCTCCTGGTGTCACTGCCAAATACACTCTGTCTCAGCCCGAGGGCAATTGCCGCAGTCTGCCTTAACAAGTGGGTGGACACCAGAAACACATATCCCATCCAGCTGCTCACAAGGATGTTTAAGTATACGGCCCATTTGGCTGCCAGAAATAAGATTATCATCATTCAAGGACATTTCCACAGGAATGAAGCATCTGTCAAGCAGGACTTTAGCGCACTGAATGTAAAAACTGACAATGAGTCAGCCAGACAAAGAGCTTTAATATCCTGGCTTTGTACTCTCTATCCCAGACAATTCAGATGGGATCATGCCTTTGATTCTGTAAAAACGGCAGTATTTACATATTTGTTATCTATTAAATTTAATCTGTTTTTGTTAATTGTCAAAAAAGCATGGATACTCCTGTAAGTGGACAATTCTCACCACCGTGGAATCACTGGTTTCAGTAATAGCACAACTGAAACTCAAAAGAAGACAGGAAAAATTAAAGGCATCAGAGCAGCAGATACAACTATTTTTAGGTCTAAGGTTTTCCATACTGCTCTATTTCCACACTTTCCACAGTTGCCTCCTCTGAAGCCTAAGAGTCACCACTAAATTCTTTTTCTAACACAAGTTTGAGCCGCTATATTAAGCACAGTGGTATTGCACAAAATATTGGAGAAATAAACCAAATATGGAATTAATGGTTCTCTAATGTAGGCCTCAAATAACAAAAGTAAGAATAAGAAAAGCCTGAATCTTTTTGACTGGCAAAATAAAGTTGGAAGCCCAAATATTTGAAAATTTCTTACATTCTTGTTTTATAGTGCTACATTGCTAGAAACTTTTATTTGTTTTAAAAAATAAATTTTGTGATCCAAAAAATGCAGCTCATCAAATGCTGCCTTATGGACGTGGAAGGATGGTCCTAGACAACCCTTAGGGCAAAAAGCAAAACAAAACAACCCTCCTACCCCTCAGTTTTAACAAAAATGAACATTTATACAATACATTGGAGTTACATCAGGGTTTCAGCTATAAGGCCATGTCCTGTAGCACCAGCTCTCCTGAATGACAGTCCCAACAGTCACGATAAGCTCTATAGTCCATGAGGAAAACTGGCTGACAGCACACATCAGGCAAGGGATTTGTCATGACAGAAATATTCCCTATATTGCACAAATATTGCAGACACTATAGAAACAAGAGACCAGCCATCCATATCTGACATCGCTCAGAAGATGATACATTTGGAGGTACCACTTACCTTCACCCACTGGAAACTCGTTGCCAATTTATGTAGCATATTCCAGACATTGGAGATACCCCTTGAGGAGACTATGATGACAATGCAGATGTGAGCTTTCTGCTGCCACTCATCCAGTCCTTCAGCTCTGGCTGCAAAGAATGAAAAAAGCTCGTTAGAAATCCAATGCAATGTTGGTACCATAATAAAAGAAAACTAAAGTCTGGCCTATAAACTGTCACAGTAGCCTAAAGAGAGTTTAAAGACTAGCAATTAAGTAACACTTAGAATTCCAAGGAGAAAATTAATAAACAGCTTTTACCTTAACAGACTTGCTATTGTAAGAATGTTCCCATAACTAAAATGCTGGAGACCGTATCAAAATTCCTTCACATCTTTTTTGTTATCTCCTGAAAAAACATAGAGTTTCTATGGAAAAATCCATTCTGGGAACATTATCCAATGCAAGACACACTGCAGGGAAAAAACTAACAGCTGCAGATACCATTAGCCAACAAGATGTGCTTTGAACATTTCTAAGTGCTCTACAGACATATTAGAAAATTAGTATTTTTACCATTATGACGGAGAAGGGAGTAGATTATTTTAGTAAGCAGAACTGCCACTACAGTAGGGGAAGGATATCAAGGATAAGACGCTGGAAAGAAGAAAAGGAGGAAGAGGTGTCTTTGCCTGAAGAAGTTCATCTACAGTTGTCCCAATGGTTAAAACTCTTTCCAAATGGGATAGTGAGTTGACACAGTCTGTATAAAGGGTGCAGAAGTGAAAAGAGACCAGCTGAATCATTTCTTATCAGCTGAGGCAAGTCTTTTCTTGAATTTAAATCAGGAAGGTAGGAATGCTCTCAGTTTCACAGAGCAGGCCCTCCTCTGCCTGTCTGTTACACACTACATGTTCCCACACAAGTAAAAAGTATCATTCACAAAAGAAACTCTCAGTGTGATCTATAGTTATGTCCTGATGTAGACACTGTTCTTCTGATGCTCATTTGATACCATGACAGACTCTTACTTGGGTTCTAAATGAATCCTAGGACCAGCATTGATTCTAGCCAAGGAAATCAGGCTAAATTGCCCAGTACTTTCAAATTTATTAATTGAGAATTTCTAGGAAGAATTATTGCAAAATAGCCTCTGTAATTTGGGTTGATACATTCAAATCAGTAATGTGCTGCCATATTTAACTGTTAAAGCTGTGTCATCTACATCAATCCTCCATTTTATACCCACTTTTCATCCCTATTAAAGCAATCAAGTTTTACTTGCAAAAGATAGTTCAGCACGGTAATTTTGCAAGCAAATACTTGTTTTTAATAGAGGACGCCTTTTAAAATAATTCCCAATTCATATGAATCAATGAAAACAAAGACTAAAACCTAATAAACTTTCTTATGCTAATAAATTGACCAATATCTTTAGAGATGACAACATCTTTACAGATGACTTTGCAGCTCAAGATTCCTTTTCCTCAAGACATTTGAAGTTGCTTAGATAAGTATTTCCTAAAATACCCTCTTACATATTCCTATGGTCTAATTTTTTCAAGCTCTTCTTTTGCTTTTAAAAGCAGCAAATAGTAGATAATAGATATGGCCAGTCCTCAGCCTGACCTGCTACACTATTAAGCTTTTTTCTGGACACACACCTGACCACCAGGCAGTGAAATGCCCACGTACAAAATAATTTAACTGTCAAGTAAAGGCTCCCTTTTCCAGTTATGCCGCATTTAAACAGACATCAGAGGTTACAAATCAATATTTTTGTAGCACTAATCATTACTTAAAGCAAATAAATCTTCATATCAAAGGCAAGCAAAGAAAATCTTCCCTATATAAAAATTTTCCTGAACATGATATAAGACTGCTGAATGATTCCCATCATTACGACAGCACAGAAATAGTTTAGCTGATTAACTGATACATAGGTATCAGATATTATTTTTACTGCATATTGTTTTTATTTGAATATGGCTTCAATAGTAAGGTTCTACTAACTCTAACACCTTTACAAAGGGGAGAAAAGTCAAAAGAAAAACAACTGCTGTATTTACAGAGGGCTGATTCAAAGCCAAATTATAATTACAAGAAAACTCCAAGAAACACCCATTAAACAGTTCCAACGCTCCAAACAGATTTGACACAGTGGCACTTTAAATCAAATCTCCTAACAAGATTTTTTTGGGGGGTTAGAATAAGCCATGTCTTCAGAGTCGGTTTATACAAAGTGACAACTCCAACAATTTTGAAATGTTGCTGGTTAGAGGGAAAAAAAAAAGCACCCAAACCTATTGTCACTATGGTAATTATTTCACAATGCCTGATGTTAAATGGGCAGTCCTGTGGCCTAAGAAGCAGCTGAATCCTGCATTGTCCTTGCATGATAAAAAGATTTGAAAGTCTGAAAAGCAGAGGAACGGAATCTCACAGCTTCTTAGGCTGCGCTCTGAAAGGGCCATTGTAACATCATCATAAATCCTGGGCTCCCCAGGCACTTGACAACTAAAGCAGTGGACAATAGAATTCTTGTGTCGAACAAAACACTCCTTGTCTGCCAAAGGGCTTATCTGCTTCATTTACAAATGTCTTTCATTGTACCCAAATAATTCCCTATTAGAAAAACTATTAGGAACAGAACTAAATAAATATTCACAGCTTTGTGGTCTGTTTGGCAAAATGAATAAACTAATACAATCGAGGAGCATGCAAAATATGAGACTGAAATCAAGGAAACCCAAACCAGCCCCAAACCTCTATGTAGTACCCTCTCTTCGTTTCCCCTTTTCCTGATTGCAGGGAATTACACTGACTCCACACTTGTCTCTATAAAAAAGACCTAGATACGTTACACTCACTAAATAAATGAAAAATACCAGAAATCAGCAAAGATCTCACATTGGAGTAACATTGTGCCCAATGTGCTTTTGAAGTTAAATATTTCCAGAAGAGCAATTACAGAAATAAACTTGGGAACATATCTGAGAGTTTAATGAAATAGAGACAAAACACTTACAGTCATAAAAGGATTTAAACTGTGGATTTATAACTACATATGTTTAGCTCCTTGTTTCTAAGAGATGCAAAGGCATTAGGGATCAGTTTCTGAAGTGAAATGGTCGCCAGATTATAGCAACTTTTTTCAAGTCCAATGAAAATTCTGGCAGCTGTCACAGAAATGAGTGAAAGAGACTAAAATATTCCATATATATATATATGCAACCTCAAAAAGAATTTCTAACGCAGTCAGAATTCCATTGCATCAACTTCCCACATTAAACAGTTACCTTACTACAATTTACTAGAAAATGCCTATGGAAAGACAATTTACACCATACACAATTATTAAGGAAAAACGCTACCAATCTAAAGTATTGCTCAAGCAAACATTACTGACATTACTGACAACATTCAAAGTGCCAGAGTAATCTGTATGGCTGGATTAAAAACCGAAGAAATGGAAATTTCTTGATTGAATTATTGATCATAAACTACTTATTCAAATCCAATACAGAAAGAATGTTTTTACACAGCCCGGGCAAATGGGCTGAGTGGCTGAATAGCTTTTTATCCCGTATCTAATTATTACAAGCCTACAAAACATACAAGTATTTCTAACCTGCATACTAAACAGATATTCAAATGGAAAAATATTCAGAATGTACACAATAAACAACAATACTGGTAAAAATGCAAAAAAGAGTCTGAGAACATTTAAAATAAAAATGACACAGGTTTAAGCTCACAATCACAAGAGAGAAGCCAAGATTTAGTAATATTTGAAACTTTCCACTGTTCTACCGTGAATTTGCAGTCTGACCCCGCCACACACCACTTAACCTTAGAGCCATTTCTAAAAGCAAACAAAGGCACACTATCCAACGTTTCACCTCTGAAAAACGTATAAAAATCAGAGGAAAGGGCCCTGAATTCAGACCTCCCACTTGCCAGCCGAGTATCTCTACTGTTTGGGTGCAGAGCATCACTTTTTTTTTCTCTCATTTTCTGTCCTCAGGGAATAATTAACTGTTTTAAAGATAATAGTATATATTCTGATTTGACATAAAGTTTAAACTTGACATCTCATATGCCATTTTTTGCTCTGCTATGCTATGTATCGCCGAAACTCCCCTCTTCTTGAAGTTGCATCATCTGTATAAATATAATTTGCATAAAGTAATTATGATAATTTAGGTAATTCATAATTCAGGACTATGTCTTCAACAAAATCTGTTTCCTGCCTGCTCTCATAGTTTCATTCTAGTTCCTACTACATGACACACAACCACACCACGTTCTTATATAGTCAGCAGTCTCTGTTTAGGTACAAAAAAATGGATCTGCGCTGAAATTTAAGTTTCTTAGTGCAAAACCGGGATTTAACCCTGCTAGATAATATATATCTGGGTGCCTTGACTAGGAGGGTAGTGTCCTTGGCTACGTATAAATTGCTTCTGCAAGCTATTATCTTAGCATCTAAATAAGCTTATGCTCTGAATCACCTTCCAGGAGAATCTATCTTTTTTCCACTTACTACAGGCAGCTAAATCAAGTAACGTGAATCCCCACATGCAGCCACCAGTAGAGCATCCTGGAATAATTTAGGTGGGAAGGGACGGCTGGAGGTCATCTGGTCCAACTCCAGCGTTGAAAGCAGCACCAATTTCAAAGTTACTTTAGGTAATTAAGGCTGTCACTTCGTCAATGTTAATAGCTGAAATTAGCAGCATGACCAAGGTCTCTCTGTGTGGACACAAATGCTTTAAGGACTTACTACCTTATGCTGAAAGATGGTCAACGGGAAAAGTAATGGAACAAAACAAAGGGCGAGCATGGCATGAGAAAGAATTAAAAGGCAATCTTGCATAATTCCCCTTATAAATACATACATCTGCAAGTACAGGGTTTATGGGCGGGTCAGGGCCAACAACTTGGACGACTGATGGCATTTTTGGGTCTGGGAGATGTTTGCAGCACTCCGTGTGTGCTTCTAAGGTGCCCCCCGCACCAAGCAGCAGCAACGGAGTGGCACACGCTTCCTAACTTATGGCTTCCACCACCACAATACTTAACACTTCCGATTGGTTTTATTACCTCCTGGTTCTGAGGTAGGGAAGTGTGACTATCTGCATTTTACAGCATGGAGTTCAGCCCCAGAGAAGTTGAGTTTCCAATCCATGCTTCACATAAGAAGCCTGTTATAAAAAGAGGCTTGAAAACCAATTTTGAAACAAACAGTTGTACCGTCCTGTACCTTCCTCCAGAAGGAAAGAAGGACCTTGCCACCCAGGGGGATGCCTTGTGGAAGGCAGGACATACCAGAAAGGGAGGGAATGCAAGAAAAGGACAAGAGAGAAGGTTTCACACCGACACAGTTCTGTTTAAAGCAGATAAACAGCCTGGGTTTTTTTCTGATTTTATATTACACCCTCTACCAAAATATTTCCCCTTGGTGCTCCCATCCCTTCACCAGAGACTGACTAACACTCCACAGGTCACAATGCCACAAGCAGGGAATCGGTGAGCCCAGCTGCTTCCAAACACTGGGCATTGAGAAGTAGCCTACCATCCCAAATATTAAGCTGTTAGACACAAACGATGGCAAAAATTAACCAACTAAATAGCAGAATAGCTGCATGCTCTCACGAGAGCCAAAAAATACGCCTTAACTCTTTTCAGAATATTAACAGACTGCAGACTACAGCCCAAATCTCATCTGTCCAAATTAAATAGCAGTAAGAGAAAAGGTTCCTGTGGGCTCACACGGAACAAATTAGCCTCCCTCAACAAAGCTCTTCACACATCACGAGTGCCCAGGCCCCGTGCTCACCCAATACAATATGACTTGTTCCGTTTTTTTCCTTGCTTTTGGGTCACAAGAGCCTGAAGGCAGACGATAGGCCCTTGAGGACACAGTCTGTATTAATTAGCTTCATGCTGCTCCAGTCCCATCCTATCCAGGTACTAAGAATACAAGTGGATCGGGAGGCCTGAAGGCAGGTATGTTCTGTCATTTTAAATATCATAAATCGAGCCCTCTATTTCAATGTTCCCAACTTCTCTGAGTTTCTTCTAAAAACTAAATTTGGAAGAAGAGGATCCACAGCAAGTAGATAGATACTTTTTATATGTACATGCCTATATAGATATATATGCACATATATAAGTCTTAATAAAAATATTTTATGCTACTTTATCACACATATACAAATATTTCTGTGTACCACACTGTATGTAATTTGAATTGCCTCCATTTGTGAAAAGGCTTCATTTGTCCTCTAAAAGCTTGACCTTTTGTATTTTCTGTCTGAGAGATTAACTTAAACATATATTCTTGAACCACCACCAGTAAGATGTTCATATATATTGTCTCTTGGATAAATATAAGTACAAAGCATACAAAATCAGTTACTACCATTGCAAGAGGCACACAGAATTGCTCTAAAGCCTTCTAAGTCACGCTGGAACTCAGCTTCCACCAGCAGCAGATGTCAGAGACTACTTGAGTGGGATCTTGTTATCATTGAAATATTTTTATGGCAAATTTTCCCTGTTGATTTTTTTTTCTTGTTTGTTTCCTCCTCTTGCCATTTTCCTATTCATATTCTTTGGTGCTTTTCTTCCACTAAACACAAATGGTTGGATCCTTCCTTTAGAGCAAAGCTACAGCAAAAGACTGTCTTCACTCCCATTTGGAGCTCTATTTATCTGATCTTTCTCTGCTGCCAATTTCAGTAGGCTGCTCTCTATTTCTTTCCTCTGGCTTTCTTCTGCTCTCTTTTATCAATCTCTTCTAGTGACCTGAAAAGAAAACCTAAAAATTGAGAGGCACTGAAGTATATGCTGAATGCCCCCATTAGCCAAGCTGTAGGGGACACTCAGCAGAGAAAAAAAATTTCAACTAACCTTTCAAAATATCTTTATATAAATGTTCTACAAAATCATCCTGCTGGTTCCAGGTCCGCTGGAGACACCCAAGAAAGAATAATTCTGGGGCATCAGACATGCCATAAAGGAGAATAACTCAGAATTCAACCAAGGGACTCAAGAGAGATGGAGTTCTTTGGTCTTAGGGACATTTTTTCCTACCTTCTCCCTTTTATTAATAAATAAAGAAAAGGGGAGTTGTTCAAAGTCACCACAGAGATCTGACGTTTCTGAACTTCTGTGTGCCTCATTCAACTCACTGAATATCTCTGTCATCCCAGAAAGATACATGACTCATTCTGGGAAGCCTCCTGCAAACCCAGCCATGACTCTTCAAACATTTGCAAAGCTTTTTTTAAAAGTTTAATTCAGTCTTATTTCTGGACCGAATACACCTCTTTCCCTATTCTCCCCCATCCTCCTCCCCAGCTCCCACAGGTCGCAGCTTGTCTAGATCTAGGGAGGGTGGAAAGAAGAGAAAATGGATAGTAAACTCATTTTAGGTCAGCCAAAAGGCATCCAGTCTCTCTCTTTCCTAGTCATCTTTTCCTCATTTCCTTTTGTGTTGTCTCAAAGGACATTACACAGTTGGCTTCTCAATCAGGGACAAGGCAATGTCAAACACATTAATTTGTCCATGAAACAATCTTTAAGTGTTGACAAAACAAAGCTTAAAAAATGAAGACATTTTTAAACATTACTGATGCCAAAACCTGGCCTCTTTAAATGATGTATTTCAGTTTTCAGGTTTGAACAACACTGACCAACTGGTATTTTGGTGTGGTCTTCAACAGTGCATAGTTTTTAATACATGGTAATTATACACATAGTAATTAAATACACAGCAGATATCAATGAGTAAGTACAGAACCTGGAAGACCTGCAAGCACTAAGAGCAGCTCATGATGCCTGGTGTGCAGTTTCGACTCACAAATAATGCAGCTTTCCAGAATTTCAGCAATGTTTATAGCAAGGATGACATAATTTTCAGCCATCTATCAATTCAGGATATTCCAGTCTAGAAATCACAATATACTTCTAATTTTTTCAATGGAGTTATTTTGTTATTTAGTAACATGCCTACCTAGCTGTCCTTGAGAGTTGAAACATAATTACAGATCTGTATTTCAGCTGCATCATGTAGTGAAGTGCTCATAACACTGAAGATCACTGCCAAAATTAACCAGAATATTCAACAATATTAATATTTAACATTTGTCTGCTATTCATTATGCCTCTGAAATACCACCGAGACTTTAATTTTCTGTAGTGTAATTATTATAAGCTATGAGCAAGTGCATTATGAGGTTTCTTCAAAACAATGATCGTGAAATAGAAAGATGCATAACCAAATAGTAACAGACCAAGTGCTCTGCATATTCAGGAGAAACTGCATAATTAGGAAAGAATTCCTACTGATATCGATTGAGAGTTTTGCCTAATGGTGAAAATCTTAGGTACCATAATGGCATTTGCTTTAAATAACAATAAATGAGCTCCAGAGTACTATACAATTAGCAATCAGCTAGTAAACTCATATTCAGCCAACCAAGACAACATATTTCTGAAATAATAAGGACAATAAAAAAGTTAAAAACAAACAAACAAACAAACACTCCTTAGTTGGTTAAAGCTGAAAACCTACCATCACTATTCTTAATTATTTCAGAAATACAACTACTGTACATTTCTCAGCCAGGAGTGCCCGATGTCACCACATCTAGACAAAAGGGAAGACTGCATATAGAAATAACCTAATGCTGAATAAAAATCACAGATAACTTTATAATAATGAAAGAAGTCGCTTTGCCAACTGTGCAGAAATGTGTCTCTCCAGCAAAAGCATGGAAAGGCCTATTTGCCAAAAGCTTATCAAAAAACACGTTAAGTGGGATAATTTTCATACAGCAATAACTTTTTTCCTTTTCAACTGAATTGGACAATGATGGAAGAATATTCCAGGCCATAACTTCAGTCTCCTGGGTGGCCCTGGGCAGATTTGCTGGGAGTATCTACACAGTATATTGCTGGCAGATGTGAGCTTTTTCTGCCCAAGCTCCAAGCGGAGTTGAAGCTGAATAAATGTGGTTAGCACAGCCCTGTGCCCAACCCACCGCGTCCTACTGCGAGCCGAGGCATACGAGCTTGAGATCAGACCTGCTAATTCAGATTTGGCACGGTGATAAACGTGTTTGTGTAGCTGTGGTGGGCTGAGATTCCATCTGCCAACAATAGACTTTGCCGACATGCCCTCTGCTCCTCAGCTCCATCACTAAAACCGGAGATAATAATTAACGCCTGTATCTGAAAAGTGATATTGTGGAGGCAATTTAATTTACTCTCACAATGAATGTTAACGTGCTCGAAAACCAGAATTACACAGCCATGTAGTTATTACTTAAGAGAGTAAACCTTTTTCCACATGTATGCTATGGAACCGAGCCAAAATAAGGCTATTTACATACTTCATGTTTAATTTGGTGAGCTCTCCACTTGGAGAATATAAATATTTCCACGTCTTTGGTATTATCTTCAAGGTTCATGAGACTTACGAGTATCTGACAACTCAACATACCTAAACAAACCTGGGATTTTGTTTTCTTAAAAGTGTCAACCCGAATGAGTTATATGAAAACAAGTCACCTACTAAGTTTACCTATGAGTGTGGCCAACTTTGCTTCAACACCTTCCCAATTCTCCTGCCGCTATTCGCAGCAACTGTAATTAGAATGGAGTCCTTTCTAACAGACAGCATTCTGCATGCTACATTACAGCTGAACACTGGAAAATTCATCTGAGAAGTTTCAAATGACAATAATAAGCTTCCCCACTCCCTTTTTAAAAAGAAATCTAATTAATCATTCTGTCAATCTTATGCAAAATGTTCATTGTTTTTACATCATTGTTTACTTGTTACTGTAACTGTACTGTGCAGAGAAAGAGAGAGGATGAGGAATAAACCATGGAAACTCCACTAAATGTTGGATTTTTCCTTTTGTATTTTGTGTGTTATTCATGTGCTGGTTTTATGCTTTTATTTTTCAGGGCACAGGAACTTCCTCAACCACATTTGAGAAAATAAACCTCAACAATCCCCCACATCAAGACAGCGCAATTTTTGCAAGTGGTTACATAAATTATCCCCCCAAATACTTTGTGAAGCAATATCTTGTGGTATTGAGAAACACACAATGCTGTAACTCAGAAGGTCAAGACTTCATGGTTTAAAACACGGCACATCCACAAACGTGGCACGTCCCTTCTCTGGGTGTACGATAATCCACCCATTTACCCACGCTCACATGGAGCTTTTACAGCCCCTGGAAACACATAAACCTGCAAAGCTGTTCCTTCTGCTACGCAGATGTTAATAACCGCCTCAGGAGCAGGAAGTAAAATTGCACGTTATCAGAAATATGAATCTCAGACAGTTGGAAGTGAAGCTGCTGAGCTGTACTTTTTTCCCTACAGGTTTCTTTGTGCCCCGAGTTTCTCCAGTGCTGAAGTTACCTTAACACTCTTACCCAGAAATATTTGAATTAATTCAAAATAATAATTGCAGGAATGGATAGTTACAGGGAATTAAAAAAATAGTCCCAAGCATCAGAGATTCAGGAGCATAAATTATATTGAAAGTCTTAAGTTTTTATGTGATGGAATCACATTGACTTTGAAAAAACTTGTGATCCTGTGCATTTGCAGATCTTCCCCCATAACAGCAACCTCAAACCTCATAGCTAAATGTAACAAACCCACATGTGCAATGAACCTTAAGTGGAACTGTTTGGTACCTCTCTGTAAACATCATCTATTTTCATTTCCAAAATCAGAGCCAGCACTGGCTTTATGCTGCAAAGAATATAGAATATACTTTCCCAGAAACTATCCAGGGAGGGAGAAAATTGCTACCTGAGCTCTTGTATGTGCAGGGCGAGCGGCTGCCTACAGATACCCCCAGGTTGTGCCAGACTCGGAGGGGTCCCCAGGGGACACAACATGTGTCACCGTACCCACATTTACCAATCCACCACCTCCAGGAACAGAGGGAACCGTTCCCCCACCCCATGTCAGGGCCCTGCAGGACCCCAACCTTCCCAAACTCAGCGCCGAGTAGAACAGAGCAACTTGTGAAATAGAAAGACAAGTTGAGCTGTCTTGAGAAAAAGAAAAAAAAAAAAAAAAAAAGAAAAAAGGGAGCCTTAAGAATGAAGCCAGCAAGCTTTGAAGAGCCAGCAGGCTCCCATGTTAGCCATATGCCTTCATATGTCTGTTCTGTGGGAGTGTTACAGCTCCTGCTGTTCCATTCTTCACTTTTTAAAGAAAATGTTACAAGGCCACAAGGACTCACAAACATTTGTTGACATTTCTTCTGGGTCAGCCTTAGGAGGCCTGCAAGAATTTAAACATATGGCAGTATTTAGTTGCATGAGGGAATGGGCTGTTTCGGAGAAAAGCAGTATTTCGTTGCAAAACAGTTTAATCCACCATAAAGGTTTTAATTTTTTCTGGCCAAAATCCAAACTTTTCTCATTATATTTTTCACATTATATTTTTAAAGCAACAGCAGTTTATCAGTCGAGCTGGTATTATGAAATGTTTCATGCTATTTACTACTGTCCTTCACAGAAATAGTATCTGGATCTGGGATTCCTGGTCAAACAGATTTGATGTGTGTTTACATTTGAAAAGGGGGAAAAGAGAAAGGACCAAGTGATTACTGAAACGAAGATTATTTCCCAAACTTGACAGAGGATGCAGAAATGTTGCCATTTTGAACCACAAGATCACTTGAATTGGAATCTCAACACATTTCTGCATTTGCAAAGCAGAAAAATGGGATTTCCAAGGCTTTATCTTGTTATTCAGATGACATTGTTCTAAGTCAGTTGCTACTAAACGCACAATAGCTCACTTGCTGGCATTCTTTATACCTTGCTGTTAAAGAAAAAAATTACATTGCAGGCAGAGATCTGAGCTGAGGTTTGTCTCAAGCCACGAATAAAGGGCAGCACAATGTTAAACTTACTCTAAACCACCCTGGGAACTCACCTGACACAGCTCCACTGACTGGGCTGAAGCGTCACAGCAACCCACCCCACAAGGCAGGGTAAAAGCCCTGTGCAGACTGTTTTTTCTTCAATTTTTATTTCCTTCAATATTACAGCAACCTAACAAAGGAGCTCCTGCCACCCTTTCACTTGCATGATATTAAATAGGCCACAATCTTGCCTACTAATTGTATAGCCCAGTATTTAAAATCACTGATTTAAGTAGTTGAAATGGAAGGTTTTACATGGAAAACAAGGATGCAAGAGCCATTCTCTGTTATAAAAACATTGTTGTTGTTTTCCAAAATATACAGCAGACATGGTTTTTAAAAGGTAGGCCTGATCCAGAAATTATGCTTTTCCTAAAATATTCTGTTAACTAATATCTACCCTAACACATGCATAGACTCATAACAAAGTTATCTAATTTTAACATCTTGCACAAATAAATAGAACATCTCCGGATGGGGAAGTTTAAGAGCTAGAGGTAGCATGATTTTTGTATGTACTTCCTTGCAAGCAAGCATCAAACATTCTGAAATTTAAACCGAGTCAGAGGACAAAATGTTGCCATTACAAATTGTATGGATCTATAAATGACGAGGCTGAAATTGCAAGTCAAGTTACATTTAACTAACTTCCATGCTCTCAACAAGACTGTCACCCAAATTTGGTTAGAGAGGTAACTATCCAAAACGCTGCAGACTTTGCAAATCTTTATGAAACAGAGCATTTCACATCTCATACAGCTTTGCAAAAATAAAGTTTTTTATAATTTTGCTAAAATTAATTTGACATTTCCTGAAAGTTATCCACCCACATTTAACCTTTATCCAAAATTACCTTTTATTCTTCACTGTTCAGTAATAAACTGCATGAGGCATTCTGATACTAAGGGAAGGTAAAACTGAGTTTCCGGATGCAGTTATTAGCAAAGATCACAACCAGGAAAACAAACATTACAATGAGTAAGAACCTGTAGCTTCAAAGGAAACAGTAAATCAAACAAATACTGATTGTTAGTCACCACGTAAAAACCCTGATGACTTGGGGATGGGAAGATTTGTGCTCAAAAGCTGAATCTGGCCATGATGGAAGGTCCTGAATCTACAGAAGACACATTGGTATGAAGAAAGTAGTGTCCTCGGTGCAAATCAGATGCAAAGATTTTATTCAAACACACATTTGATGCAGTAAATAAAATGTAGTTGTTGAGAATATACAGTCTAACCTAACACGGCAGTGCCCAACCTGGCAGCTGAATTCAAAGCTTAAGAATCTGAGAGCCAGATGGATCAAAAGATATATCAGCAGCACGGGAAAAATAACAAAACAATGAATAAAAGGAACTGTATGACTCACTCAAATGTCAGCAAGAAAATGGCATCAGAGAGCTGAAGCCATCAGCTTGTAACAATAACTAAAAGGTTAAAAATAAGTTTTATGCATTCAGAGAGGCAAGAAGACTTGATGGCAAACTTTTCATTGCCTTCAATGGCAAGGCTGTAAAGCAATTAAAGCCAGGAATTCTAAAGGAATTTTTATGATTAATTTTTCATATGAGCACTTGGCATTATATTTACATTCTTGCCAACATTATGATGTCAAGAATTATCATGGGGGTCATGATAGCCGGCCTTTGTCTGACAGAGATGAGCAGTTGTGTTTTGGACTCTTAGAGACAACTGTAGCTCTCCGTTTTGTCTTGAGGAGAACCTAATTCCAAAATTCCAATACCCAAAAGCAGAGAAGAGTTTGTTTCTGTATTTAGCTACTAACCCCTATCTAATTCACTCCCCTTTTATATGACAAGAAATCGAAGATACTCTGATGCACCCATAAGCAATAAGAGCTATGCAAATATTGCCAATGTATCTCTAAATATTCATTTCATATTAAATCTTTTTGATCAGACTCACACACTTTCAGATTCTATTTCTGCAAATATTTCCCTCAATTCAGATTATCAAGCGCGTTTGCTGAAACAGCATATTTTAAGTAACTATTCACAGCAGACTTTCAACTTGTAATTGCTAATATTCATGTCAGAAACCTAACTCAAAACCTACACTTATCCATTTAGGAAACTGAAGGTTATCACATTACTTGTACATCCCATCAACGCAGCTCAAAATGCATCAAACGGCACAAAAATTACCAGAATAAACTACGATTATGCTAACAATGCACGTTTGTGACCTTGTGCAAGCGGTCTACTGAGATGAGGAAAGCTGATGACATACACAAGTGTTTGCTGAATATTTTGCTGAAATTAACTAATTTTCAGTGAATATATTAGTATCTAACTGTTGCATGAACATACCGCAAATGGAAAAGCAAGATGACCTTCATTTAATGAATTCTTTCTTACAAATTAACTACACTCCTATAAAAAAATACTTAAAAATTTTAACTATAGATACACAAATTGTTTCTGTTTTAAATGGATTCATAATGCTTTATTAAAAGATGCAATTCTGGAATAAACAACTGGAAATTAAATTGATGTGGTTTAATATTGTTCTTTGTAGACCCTGATGTACCTCCAGCTGAAATCAATGCAAGCCAGCTAAATAAATGCTCTTGGCAGCTACTTGTTTGTGCCTTAACATATTAGCCATTCCTTTGATGAAATCAATATTTATTAATGATTTTTTTCACTTTTAAAACACTGCAACTGTTTCTGAAAGTCACCAAATGCATACTGTCTTCTGCACAAACTTTCAGACAAATAAACCTTGACTGTCAAGTTCATAATTGCAACACATTTTCAACTCCTATGCTTCTATATTATTCTTTGGTCAATATTTGTATTCCTTTTCTGCTCGGCGTGAGACGCTGCTTCAGCTGCTTGTGGAGACTGTCCTCCAGCAAAGCCACCTCTGGGGCAGCGTCTGCTCTTATTGCTTTGTTTTCTTAATATAACCCGTTCAGCTGAACACTCTTCCACACTCCATCATCGTTAACACAACCACAGCAAATCCAAGATCTCAGAAAGCTCTGTACTGTATCTCGTCATATCTTTCATTTCTACGAGGGGTTATGAAACATTAAAAGGCCTAGCTAATATTAGATTGTTGTAAAGCTTCCTGAGCTGTCTCTTTCCATTTCAACCATTTGTAATAAACATCCCAAGATTATTTTTTTTTAAGGCAGACTCTCGGTGGCACAATATGTGCTAACTTCTGTTTCAACCTTTCATACCATGGCTGATAAATGTTGTGAGCCAGACTCTGTGGAGATATATGGCTATTGAGAAATGTCATAATAAAAAACACGCAAAGCTCCGTCGCATGTGAGATTAAATGTTACATCCATTTGTTTAATTTTAACTTCTAAACTCTGAGGAATGGAGGATACATGACCATGATTTTATAGCAAGTTAGGAGCATCTGTTTGGATAAACCGTAATAATCACAGTTAGAATTTCTCATTATCTATGTCCAGTTGAATCCTCAACACTTCTGGATGTTGTCAAATCTAAACAAACTGCAGTCCCTTTTTCAGCAATAACTAGCTACAATTAGCAAACTTGATGGCTGCCTCAATCAAAAACATCACAAGTGAGGCTTTGTAATCCCCACCACTCGGGCTGAAATACAGATTTGGTCAAGATAATTTTCACTGATATGAAGCCTAATAAAATATATCAGCTCAAGCAACTATTATTTTCATTATCCAACAATCTAAATGGCTTTGCTACACAGAAACAATAAACACGATGGGAGCTTTTCAGATGACATCTGACTTATACTCAAAATCAGGAAAAACTAGATAAGCCAAGCACAAATTAAACTCACCACTAGAGTTTATAAGAGATCCAACCATTCTGCTGTATCACCAGTATCCTACGCAGTAATCCTGGCAAGACACCAGCAGCAGCTCAGTTTGATGTCTGTATTCTCATTAGGAGCACCTTTGCAGTATTTAGCAAGTGCTTCATCCTCCTTTGTTACCACTTAGTACAACCCCAAATAAATTGCATCCAGTTCAAGAGTAAATTCTTCCCACTCTTGGGAAGGAAGAACTCCAATTCAGTAAACTGATGTTAACCTTTTTACTGTCTTGCATTAAATACCAGCATGTTTTCAGTAACAGTTTTGGTTCAGATTTTTCTCAGGTAGTTTTTGGCTGGAGATAAAACATCTTGTAACTGATCTTTTCAACACAAGCTAAGGATTAAGCAGCTCCAGCTGGAAAGAAGGCAAGGCCAGGTTGACCATGTCTTTAAGAAGAGCACAACTTTTTCTGGATGGCCAAAATGCCATTGCTAGAATCTCCCCCATATAGCCGCTGTGCCAATATATCGCTCTTCTTTGATCCCAAGTTGAGCTGGTTTTATGTGCTTTAAAATGTACAATTTTCTTTTAATTTGTCATTTTCACACCCTTAAGTATCTTTCTAGTATCTGCATTGGTCATTCTTTTCCTGTTTTGGCCTAACTCACCTTCTTATTCCTAAATCCCAAAAGCAAGTAACATTTTTGTCTTAATTCATGGGATTTTTCTATGTAGAAAAGGTGACAAAAATAACAGAATTCAAAGCAGTCTATTAAATACAGAACAGTAATGAAAACAGAATATATAAAATTCAGGTAGAACTCTCTCTCACATACAGACAAAGAAACCAAATCTGCACCCCATTTTTGTGAAACGTAATTTTTGGAGAAATAAGAACCAAAAAAATGAACAGGAATCCATGCTACAGGACAATACTAGCAAAAAGAAAATGTTTGTCAAGCACTTTTCTCAGCCTACCAGCTATTAAAAGATTGAGTGTCAGCTGATTCTCACCCTCTGTATTGCATTTCGATTTGTACCCCATCCTCATAGTACAAACTCACAGATGCATTGCATATAAACCAGCAATGCTGAGGAGGAAAGAAATCCACAAAGGCTTTCATAGAAAGGAATGCTCCTAATTTTCATATCTTACATCACTTGCACCTTTTCTCTACTTGAACATCTTCCTTAGTGTTTCCTTTCTGCTGAGCAGCTCCAGCCCATCTTAACCTACCACAGCTGTAACCCGTGAGGGCTCTGACCTACAGAAATACTTGCCAGCCGATTTTGAAAGAACAAGAGCTTGGCATTGATAGCTTCTCACTTATCAGCAATAATGAAGTGCTTTTTGCACAGCAGAAAAATACTGCAGGAATATCAGCTTTCTTGGTGGGCAAGAAGCAAAAGAGTTGTACCAATTTTGGGGTTTTATCCTCGAGTACCTGCTACTGACATATGCAAAGCCCCATCTGTAACAAAGGGGATTGAGAGCTATTTTCCTTATTTTTTTTGTCCTACCTCTCCTTAAACAATCATACCTTCAGACACAGACAGAGAAAAACACCCCTGGTCTGGAGAAAATACGGTTTGCACTTAAAATACACAGAAGAATGGAAAATGGTGCTTAACCATAAGCACTAAGGATTGTATCATACTGCGTACGAATGGCACGTGTGTTCCACCAGCAATGAGTGACATCCCCAAGCTAAGAAGTACTTAATTTTGCTAATTTAATGTCAATGTGTGTGGTTAACCATAACTCCTTCTGCAAGTTCTGAAGGCCACTGTTGGCCATATTCAGTTGTACTGTAAGTATGTTACATCCATAGGTTTTTAGCCTCCTGCACAACACTTTTCTGTAAGAAAACTCTTCAGACCTTTTAGATAGCTTAGAATGGAAATTATTCCTGGTTTGACAGTACGACCTATTTCCCTAAAGGCTCTTGATTTCTGAAACCATTGCAAACGTATTATAAGAGATGGGCACAGCCACCTGGGAAGGTGTAAAGAGACAAATGACCTGGATAAAGGCCATAAAACAAGTCATTAGAAGAACTCACAATGGCAGGAGAAGAGCCCACATTTTTTACTAAGATCCCTCTAGATTAGAAAATGTGACATTAACCCATACACTCTATCTATCAATCTCTATATATCAATCTCTCTTGTCGGTTTTTACAGGACCCAAAATCCCTTCTCACTGACACCTTTTTCTGTTGGTGATACCAGTGTTTCTTTAAAATAAGTCATTTTCTAAAGTAATTTAAAATGACTTTAGAAATATCTTTTTAAAAAATTGCAGAAACTTTAGAGGTGTCTAAATTAGCAGAGTCTCACTTTCTCTGGCACCCTGAAAACACGGGTCCAGCCTACATCAGTCAGAGATGTACAGTTTCAGCCCCTCCTCGCTGACAACGGTGAAAGACAAAAAACTGAGAAGTATTTCAGCTGGCAAAGACAAGTCACTTCTGCTAGATAAGTTTAATTCATGAACTGATAAAAGCATTTCTTTGCCAACACATGCTGTGCTTAAAATAAGGATCATTACTGATATAGATATCCTGGCATAACTATATTAGCAAACACTTTCTACTGCAGAACAAGACCAAAACTGTATCTTCTTCACTAGAAATGTTTTCTGTTTTAAATTTTGAACCACAAAAAAACTTTAAACTTGGAGCAGAAGGTTTGGAGAGAGTAAATTTCTTTAAAAGGTTACATATTTTACTTTTGAAGCAAATCTTGTTTTATGCTACCGTCCTGACCTAGAAGTAATTACAAATACCAATATGAAAATAGATGTAATTTCAGGCACCTTACCTGTGAATACCACCTCTATATTCTGTAGTTCAATGAGTCTAATTTTAGTGGATTTTCCCTGTTCTCATCATGCTAAACAGGAACAGCTACGACTGACGCTACACAAAACAGTAGACTTTCACAGTAACTGTGCATACATCTCCATGTATCCTTATGGCTTTGAATATACCCATCTATTCTGTCCTATACAGAAACAAGAGGCAGTCAAGGAAATAAATTTGGAAGCCAGTTTCGGTTAAATCCAACTGACGTGACGTGGGAGCTCACAATTCCTCTTAAGTTCAATCTTAGCAAAAGAAAGATTTGGTAATGACTTTGAAAACTCTTACATGAGTCATTTGCTAAGAATACTAAAGGATGGAATTAATTTTCCTCTGAATTAAAATTTCTAGATTTTTTTTTATTCCAGGAAAGAAGTATCTAAAATCACAGCAAGTCTGTTGCTTTATGATTTTTGCCTATTTTAGCATCCACAAAATGATAACTTCAAGGTAGTAAACGCCCTTTCTTTTCTGCATAAAGAATTACCATTATTTGGTCTACAACTGAAACAGATATTTGGTAACATTTTTCTAAAAGAAGCCGGAGAAAATAATAACAGTTCAAGAATAAGGAAAAAATCTATTTAAATTTTATACAATAATATCTGGAGAAAATACTTGGAAGAGCATTAAATCAATGCAGGCTAATAATTTCTTTCTTTTGAAAACCTTAACAGTTCTTTGGGAGACTATTACAGCCAGATTTATCTGAATTTTGTCTCATTCTGTGGTACTCTAATCACCTCCTTGAGGAACAGTTTACTGCTGAAATGAAATATTTACATTTCCTCCATTTTAAATCTAAGGGAAAAACCAACCAGAACTCAGTTGGGTACTGAACTTCTTGGAAAAAAATAAGTGGAAAAGAGCAAATGAAATATAGGGAACATTTTGTGGTCTGATCTACTGTAAAGAATTTTCACAAAATTTATTTTTCAGCGGTAAGGACAAGACTATGGATTTCATTAGAGGTCAATGAATCAAATATATGCTCCTTGGTTTTCTCAGGCTCTGTGAGAATAAAACAATCATGTAATATTTAATTTGAAAGAGCACAAGAGTTATTTTATACAGAAAAAAACCCTGAAAATAAAGGTTGTTTTCTCTGAGTTGGAAGATGTTGAATAAATCTGAAAAGGACAATTTTAACAAACAACTTAAATTTCACACTCTGTTTACTTATTATCTGAAGCTTTAATGAAAAGTGTTGGCAATCCCTTGCTCAAAGATCCCTATTCCAACAGTGTTTCTTCTACCTGAGTTCAGAAGCAACAACTCACCCCAGGATGATATTGGGGGTTATTTAACTATGGCAGTTCAGAAGAACAAGACTGATTTAGTGGGTTCAGTCCAGGCTCAGGTAATTAAAGCTTGCACAGCTGAGTGAGTTGGAAGGGCTGTAGCAGCTTTATCTCGACCATTCAACAGGAGAAACTCTTCTGACAACCATTTAGGCTCAGTGCCATGTAAATATTCTGGCATAAGTAATTCAATCCTCTTCACTCAGCTTCCTTCCAGCAACCCATGGCCTCTTCGAAAGATGACTATTACATTTGCTTCTGAGGATGATAAGATGCGCATCATCTGCCTGTTTCACTGTTTTGCAGATCATTTTGTACTCTCAAAATTTTAAAATACATAATTATGCTTGAAATAATCAGAATCACAGCTAAAAATAAAAACAAGCCAAAAAAAAAGGGGGGAATCCCTGTAGTAAGGGTGTTGGAAAATTTGAACTGAAAATGTGAGCTTGGGAATCCACTGTATGTGGCAATCCGAACACGTAGACCCGACCCATGAAAGTTCAGCAGTAAAAATCTCATTGAGTTCAAGCAGATCAAGAATGTGGAAAGCGAATCTGTGGTATATTTAAAAACGGGCAATAGAGATATAGGTTAAAAGAAGGATCTGGGCACCGAAAAGATGAAAGCCTAAGCAATATGGGGGTGAAAAGTCAAGAATAAGGATTCATTTTATCTCTGTCTTCTTTAATGCAAGAGGAATAAAAAGAAATTTTATTTGACAGAGTGCATATGGAGCAAAGGAGATCCATGTTCTTCCCGACTGGCGCTGCTTACTCTATCTTTTATTTCAGCTCTCACGATGAAGCCCATAAACATAGTTTGCTGCAGAATAGAACTTAACATGAAACAGAAATTTTAAGTACAATACCTCCATGATCCTTCCCTTCGCCTATATTCAAGCACGTTAATCCATCCTCAAAAGGACAGACACCTTTCACATAAATACATGCTAAGATTCCTTTGATACCCAAGAATATCTAAAGCTGCTTATCATCCCCTGAGACAATGCTACACCTTGCCCAAACTTCACTGAGAGCACTTCAGAAAAGAGCAAACAAGAAACCGATGTTGGTAATATCCCTGCGTTAGTCATATTTGGTGTCAAGGGTCCCTTTCCCTCAAGCACTTAGAAATCACAGTTCCACAGATAAATTCTTTGGAAATTTCTCGAAGGAGCACTAGTGCATGTCCTGTATTCGGTGACATAAAGCAAAGCTGAGAGATAATTATCCTGTGAGCATGGAGTCAGTGCAGTGTAAAAAAAGGTGCCAAAAATTCCAATGCTGTCATTAACTTCTGCTGGCTGCTTGTCATCTGAGAGTGGAGGACAGCCCATCAGCCTGCACTGGTAGATGAGGAGATGAGAACATACCTGTACACAGCAGGATACTTATAAAATCTAATCATGCAGGAAAAAAAAATATACAGAAATTGCCTCACAAAGAGTTGTAGCACTTATTTCAGTTACATGACATTTCATTTTTCCTGTAGAGCCGGCAATGTCATATTGCTGATCTTTCCCTGATTTAAAACCAAGTTTCCAAAAACCCATTAAATACTGAATTTTTGTATAGTCCCTGAATTGAAACAGGATCAAGGAGGAAAAGAACCACTAAATTAGTGGAATGTTTTGTCTATTTGAAGCTGATCTATTTCCTTTGAAAGCTGTCAACATTAATATTTTTAACTTTTTTTAAAGCACCCTGTAAATATTTGTACTTAAAACACCGGGTTTCTGCTCTGGCTTCTGTTATCAAACAAATAAGCAAAGAAGTTGCCTCCATGGCTAAGGTGTTGTACTACTGAAGAAAAAGAAGAGGAGGACCAGACATTTTTAGTCTCTGACTCCAGCCACCTCAGGCAGGCAAAGCAGAAGTACTGCGGAAAGGCACATCCACTCAAAAGCACAATCATGTGTATGCAGCATATAGGTTTCAATGCTATAATAAACTTAAGACATGCAATACAAGACCAAAAAGTTCAATAAGTATAATATGTCATAAGAAGAGAGCTCGGGAAATCAACAGGCTTCACCACTGGCATAGGTCCTGGAATACTTTTGTTATATAAAAACCCCAGATGATATTATTAAAAAAATAATGTAAAAGATCACATTCCATGTTACAGAAGAAGAAAAGTACAAACTGAAAAACAACCCCAGTGAGCCTGATCCGAGCTCGCCTAACTCCTGCACAAACTGACACCTAAGAGAAAGGTGAACCGTTACTTACTCTCCCGCCTGCATGCCAAAATGAAATAAAAGGTGTTCCTGTTTGCTTGTAGCATCACAGTATTTACAATAAATTTCTTAATCTGCTATTTCAACTAATAAATGTGCTTTTTATTTTATTTAATGGCTGTGCAAGTTCTGTAGCCATTTCAAGAGACAACTTGCTAAACTTCTAAACCATTTTAACTTTATCTGATCTCTCTTTCATCTCTTTTATTGAGTTGTAAAAAACATTTTTCTTATTCATAGAGAGTGCCACAAACAGAGATTTCAGCTGACGCCTGATCTACATGACAGCTGCTGAAGCCACGGACAAGAAAAACCATATATCAAATTGAATGAAGCAGGATATAAACGACAGCACCTTCCGCAGTAGGTGCATTGCTGAACATCGCATCTGCAGAGCTGGTTAAGATATATTGCTGTGACTATTGTATTTTTCTCTCATGGCAGTGGCAGACTGAGGGTACTTCTGCTTAGACTTCAGCAGGTCTTACTCTCCTAGAAAGGTCGTGGCAGCAGGACTAAGGGAACTCCGAAGTGAGACTGCATGAAGTGAAATTTCCCACACTGAACTCAGTATTTTTATACATATATATATATATCTGTGTGAGACGTAAAATTGGAGCTTCACCTGGTTCCATCCACCTCCAGGTGCAATTCCCCAGAGAGGATACATCCTCAGATGGCACGAACTGCCATCGCACCTAACCCTTAGTTATTTCCACCTTTCCCCTTTCCTTCTCGGGCTTTGAGGAACATCCCTTCTCACCCAGGCAGGCTCCCCCAGATGGCCAGGCGGAGCTCAGACAAAGACAAGCTCTGGTGGCATTTCCAACTGGCATCCTTTCAGCTGATGCTTAATCAACAGCAAGATGTGCTGATGCTCGGAAACGTCAGAGTCCAAGCCCAGGTGCAGTTCAAGTGAGGTTTCGATGTGACAAGAATATCCTGCAAAGCTTCCAAAATCAGTTTTGGGTTCATGCAGCTTGCAGGCACTGGGTATAGAAAGGAAAATTTTAAAACTGTAGCCTATTCCCGTGCCCTCTACACTACAGCGCATACAATGGGGATGGGTCCACTATAGGAATATGAAGTTTTGAGCACATACATCATTTACCTCTGGGAACATGACAACCATTGCTACATTACTTGCCCTTGCTACATGCCTCTCTCTATAAACCTGCCCCTCTTGACAGTTCCTTGCAAATTTTTAAACAGTATAGTCAATGGATGTGGAGAAATGGCAGGAAAATAGGGAAGAAAAGAAAGATGGAAGGCAGACAAAACAGTCCTTGTCAGAGGGGCTGGAGAGCAGAATGAGATGGCATTTCCAAGGACTGTGCAGCACATGCAGTAACTGTTGTGAAAAGCTAGAAAAAGAAAAAACAGTGCCCAGTATTACAGCTTCATCATCACTTTAACAGGCCCTTTTATTGGTGAGTTCTGTGCAAAATGGGTCTCCCCTTCCCTTTGATTTTCTCTCTCTCTCAAGGTTACTTGGCTTTACGTTTGTCTCCTGCACCTCTCTCAACCTACTGAGCATTATCTAAGTATTAATCTTACAACTTTACGCATGTGAACTTAGTTACAGTGTTCACTCCCATTTTTACACATGCAGTTGCTGCCTCTACACTGACATAACGCTGTTTAGAGGCATTTTGGCACACGTTGGATGTTAACAGTTACTATATAAACCAAAGTTTCATTCCAGTTTCATGCAGAGATTGAAATATTCACCAATGTCAGATTTGTGTCTGCTCCTATACTTACGGAACTCGAAAATAAAAGTCATCACACATGTAATACACCCACCCCCTTTTCTTAGCATGGACTAAAATACAATTCAAATACAATATACTATGATGTTTTTTGAACTCTTAACATCAGATTAGGGGTTTAATTATGTATTAATTAAATTATTTCTGTGAATGTTTCGGTAAAGGACTGAAACAGCTGTCCACATAACATCTCACTACGACCATGACTATCAACATCTGAATAAATTCTGGATTTCTGTTAAGAGGTTCTACAGAGATTTTCTTCGATCAAAGGTTGATAAATCTTGCACTACCTGAATTTCTGTACATGCTAGAACATGGAATGTATTTGTTCATACTGTTGCATTATAAAATAGTATGATATGATACAAATAAATGCATATTCCTACGTTTTAGCCTGAATATCCTTACTTGGGCAGTGCAAGGGAAAAGGGAAGTATCTGATGGATGCCACATATAAAACTCAGTAATTGAATGATCTAAATGATAAATCTTATGCTACAGTAGCTCTGTGACACTCTGTAGAGGACCTAGGTATCTAAACCAATAGATGCATTACAGTCCTCGTTTAGATAATATTTTTAGCTGCTATAAACGCTATCAAAATCCTCTACTCTTTCTCTATTTATTAAAGTATAATAATCTTCTAGTCAAAAAATATCTTGTTAAGCGCTTTTATTTTCATAAAGCAAAGGTTGGCCTTACTTAGCAGGCAACAATCAATGATGGAGATTTTCATTTACGTCATCTTAATTTTTTAATTGCTTTTTAGTCCCTAACTTAGTTTGGAAAATGTTGATGGGAGAGGCTCTATATTGTAATTACCACTACACAAACAAAACGGTACCTTTCCATTCAGTCAAATATAGAGCAAGAGCACACAACACAGTGGTTTTAGACCAACTTTCTCCTGAAAACAGGAAACATGGTCCAGTTTTCAATGCTTTCCCTTCCAACTTCTCACCTTTCAGCATGACATTTTATCCACTGATTTATTTTTATGAGGACACTTCTCTCTGAATAAATGTTCTATGGAACTCAAAGGCTTGTGTAATTGAATTAACAAGTTTCTAGAAAATAAGTTATAGCCAAAATTGCAAAGGTGGGGGTGGGGAAAGAAGGAATATTTCAGCAAGATGCAGCCTATTATGTAAATTTGTCACCACATGCCATACATAATGAATAAACCTTGTGCTCTTAACACTTTGATTATAGACTATACAGACAATGCAAATTAAAATTCCTGCTGCTCTATAAACGCAATGAGAGGAAATTATGTAAATTTTAACACATTAGATTGATTTGGTTGAAATGAAACCTGTTCCACTTGATGTTTTAGGGGAAGAGCCACAATTACAATGATTGAGAAAGTGCAGTGTTAATGAAGTGTGTTATTGCTAATCAATTCCTCCTCCTCTGGTAATGGCACAGGCATGTGCACTCTCACTGTATTGCTCACTGGCAAACATAACTGTAACCACTCACACCACCACATCGTTTCCATGGCTAAAATGAAGGCTTCCATAATCTCATGTATATGGTCCTGTTTAACATCAGAGATTTCACAGGAAAACGATTGCAGACCTTCAGGAAGGGTGCATCTTCTCCTATCTATATATATACACACACAACATGTGTGTGTGCTTGTGTGTTTAAATATATATACATTATATACACACACACACAAACCTTTTTTGGCAATACTTCCTGGCTGACTATAATACTGCTGTCTTGAAACCTGCTGTAGATTAGGTGTGATACCAACCATGTAACTTCACCTTGAGATAAATAATTACCTTTCTACTGGCTGATCTCCTGGAAAACATGGAATGAGATTATCACACGGTAATAATTTCAATATTTTTAGTTAGTAGAACTGAAAAGTCTTTCAAGCCTAAAGTTTTCTGCACAAATTGAAGAAACTCAAAAATCAGACTCAGTGGTTTCAAAAGTTTGACACAAACAACATCTTCTTCCAATAACAGAGTTACCTGGGAATTATGGTGGGAATTTGGCACATCTTTACAACTGAGCATAGCTGATTTCTTCCTGTACCTCACTGTAAGGAACTGCAGCACACGCGGCTGATAGAGCTGTTTTACAGAGAGCTGATACGTGAAGCAGATCAGAGCTTCTTCGGAGGAAGCAGAGGAGCATCTCTCCAAGCATCATGTCACCATTTTAAACAAAATACTTTGTAGAGCTCCTCACCAGCATGACAATGAATTGCAGAATACTACACTGTTATCTTGTCTTAAATATTTCCTGTGTTATATGAGATAATCTAATTCATTATCTATCATAATTTTGCAGTCCTTTAGTTCTATAAAAATTTCCATAGCATTTTTAAAGAAAAAATTTCATTTGCAGTATGCAGTATTAGAAATCTGTGGCACCCATTATTTCACAGATAAATATGAGAAGGGGGGATAAACCAACTCATTTTATTTTCTTTCTATTTATATAACTTTTACATTATTCTCAGAAATATTTGTCACCACATGTAGCGACTGCATTTGTTTCCTGTCTCTACTGCCTTGTCTCCCACTAATTTGTTTCTGTTCCTGCTAAGATATAAGGAAGCGCTCTGCACAGAGACATCTCACTGGCTTCAGCTGCAGTTTGACACATGGGATTGTTGCAGGTCGCGAACAGAACACATACAGAATCAGGACAACACAGGCAATGAGAGAGCTTTTATGCAGGAATGACATAGCAGATAAGCATAGAACACACACACTAAGACTGGCACTTACCAGAAGAAATTTTAGTAAATTATGTTTCGTCCATGAACATGGAAAAAAGAGGGGTTGGGCCCCAGCTGTGAAAAGAAATCTGAGGCACCAAGAGAAGAAAACGCAAAAATAAAAATAAAAGGGAAAGATACAAAGGAATTAATCTTTCCTCAAAATACAGTGACATTTATTGTCTGAAGGCTGAGCGTCCCCTCTTAGTGCGCACATCTCTGCAACCTTTAGGGTTTTAAAAATGCCAGCCCATTTTTGCTTCGTTAACGCTGAACTAACGTGGCTGCCACCGATGGTGAGAAGCACAGGGAGCGCTTGGGACTGAGCGCTCTTCCTGCAGACCATGGGCTTCTGCCACCACCCTACATTCCTGGAGGAATCAGCTCTAGACTTCTCTCCTCCTCATTAGGGCGCACAGTCTACGTCACACTGTGCTAATTAGAATCTCAAAGCATGACGTGGTCAAAGAGCCCCTTGGAGCTTGGCAAACATGAGATTTGCAAAACAAAACATGAAAAAATGTGGCAAATTGAGAAACAGGAAAAACAAGGTCGACTAAGAGAACTTACAGGAGGTAGGAGCTAAGCATTTCAGTTGGCAAGATTTGGTACAGATGTTTAGTTATATAAAATAAACACAAAGAATCACAGCAGTAAATATCTCACCTCACAGGAACCAGCTTAATTTCCAGCTCACAAAGATCCTAGAAAAACGAATCTCTCCACACTAGCTTTTTCTTGAATTCTTTGACTTCAGTCTGCTTTGTTTATAGGAAAAAGCTCTCTTTGATGTTGGAATATTAGAAGGAGTGAAACAATAAATTTCCCATATTCTAATATCCAGACATCCTAAGCTTGTTCAAGGACCCCTTGATTCATGAAGGCAAATAATTAAATTACCTGAAGCTTTGATCAAGGAGTTGCTGCAGTCCCTTTTTGATGTAGAATGTGGCTGTTTGAAGCTCCAGGCAGACAACTAGCCCATATGTTTTTAACCCTTTTGCCACTAGTAGTGGATTTTATGCAATGCTCTGGCATTGCAAAGTGAACATCCACAACATCATTTGGGGATGCTGCTCCAAAAGGAGCAGGTCCGGCAGGATCCTTGTACCACAGACTTGATGGGATGCTTATTGAAAGGCTGAAACTCCCCCTTCCTAAACAAGCTGAAATTACTTTCCCAGTCAAGTTAACTTGTTTTGATATCATGCTTTGGAAGCGGGTCTTTAGATGGCATGTCATAGAGACACACGAAAATACTTATGAGAAGCCTTTGCAACCCATGAGTTTTCATTGTGTTCCATGCTTTCCAACTATTTCCCCCAAAAGACACCTCAGTGGGCACATGCTCCTCTAGTCAGGTGAAAGAACGCTCTCAAAATAACAAAAACAAATAGAGAGTTTCAAGCCTTTCGTTCTTCCCTCTCCTCAAACACAAGCACTGGGATGAAGTCATCTCTGCCACTAACGAGTCAAAGTTCTGACCATGCTGCCTGCGAAACAAAACGGGAACTAGACATCCATCCAGACCCCGTCCTCTCAGCTGATTCACAATTCTGAATATAATTACTGAAAGAATTCCTCTCCATAAATGAGGAATTATGCTTCTCTTCGTTCATTCTAGGATTCTTTAGGGACATGAGGAGGTTACTAAAAGGGCATAATTAGAAGGCATAATTAATGTATAGAGATCTTTTATTCAGTTCCCTATACAGCTTCAACAACTTAGCCATATATATAGATATACATAATACCCCCCCAATTTTAGCAACAGTTCCATGGATTATGGAAATGACCTCACCAGACTACTGAGAAGGAGGAAAACCAGTTTTGCAACAGGACTTTTTCTAGTATCATTCATGGTAGAAAGGCATCTGTCCTTCAAGGCACAGCTGCAGAAAGGATTCATGTCATTCAGAGTGACATCTCAATTCATGAGGATCCAGGCTTAAGAAAGCATAATGAATATGCCTGGCTTACTATAGATAACAGACAAAATATTTTTGGGGCATGAGGATGTAGATAGAAATTTCTGTCTGTACATTTAAAACACTCGATAGGTTATTAAAAACTTGGTGTGTTTCTAATTGGTTGGAAAATAAAACATGGGGCCTTTTATAAAGCCCAGAGAGGAAATGCGCATAATCAGCTGGTGAGAATGAGAAAGGAAGTCAATGTGTATACAATTTCATGTTTTTTCCGTTAAGTCACAGGAGCTGCATATATAACTAACATGTGAAACAGGAAACCCTCATATCTGAGTGACTCAAAATGCTCCTTGTAACTTTACTGAAGCACATGAAAAGGAGGAGCTGCTGATCTCAAATTCAAGAAGCAATTAGCATTCATTAACTCAAAGGAAGAAACTGCCCAAGGCATTCATGGGTTAAATATAGTCTACTTTTTCAGCACATGGAAACAGTTAAAACACAAGCTTTTCTGCAGTTTGTTTTGAATGATTTCATTTCTAGTAAAAATGGATTTAATCTCCAGATGGGGTATACCTCTAGGCAAAAAACATTCTTCTTCTCTCCTCCAGTAGGCAAAATGATTTAATACCAACAGAAAAGCCTTTTGTACACATTATTAATATAATTTTCATTACTTTCTTCTCTTTGTAAATTTTTTGCAAAATATAAATAAAAAAAGTCTCATTTTTGGTTTTTGTGCAGCTTCCAAGAAATAACTTGCTAGTCATTCATTTTTGAAGGGAAATATCATACAGGCTAAGTTGTTCCACAGACTGCATTTGGCCTAGTCAGAATCAGGATAGAACAGCTATGAGAACAAACCAGAGATTTGGGCCCAGTTCATCAGTAATCAGATACATGTAGACAATCTGGTCCAAGTCTGCTGCGAGGATGGCCTACAGAATCTTATGAGGGCAGTAATTACAGCTAGCACACTTTCCGACCTCTAGCTCACCCTGAAAAAAAGCCGAGGTCATGAAAACGAGCAACTGTCAAATCTTGGTAAGTATCAGAGTTGGCACTTTCTCTATAGACTTGGTTGTTTCAGCCAAACTCATTTCTTGTTCAATTGGATTGGATAATTAAACAAATATTAGTGCAATTTCTTATATATGATGGTGTTCCTAGCGCTAGTAGGACTAAAAGCTGGCTTAGCCCTGAAACACACACCTCCATGTAAACTCTGCTTAAAAACATGAGTTAATGTAATTACCAAAACTACTTAAAATTTCCATATCAAGGATATTGTTCAATAAGATCAATGTGAACTGAATAACTCCATGGACTCCAATACAGTTTCTCTGTTTTAGATCAGGTCGAACCAGCCAGAATTTTAACCAGTAGAGTGTAAACGTCAGATAAATAGTTTAAACTTGTCTACTAAATTTAAGAAGTCATTAAGACTGGTCTAGTGGGAGATGTCCCTGCCCAAGACAATCTTTAAGGTCCCTCCCAACCCAAACCATTCTATGATGCTATGAAAAAGTCTGCTAACAACAGTAGCAAAATTCCAAGCATATATTAAATAAGGTGGGCATGTCCCTGGCCTTCTGTACATATGACATCTGCATGTTGTATATAAACAGTCTAGTGAAGAATGAGGCTGCTTTCCATTTCCCTCTTCATTGTTTAATTCAGGTTTAATTCAGCCCTTGTTTAATTCAGGTAGAAGCAACAGTCAAAGGAGAAGGCAAGTGTTGGGTCAGCCAGACCCAGAGAAGAACATCTCCCCATTTGAGGATAAGTGGTGATGGTTGAGTAAAGCAGAAACATGAAAATAAACAGGAAGGCTAGAAGAGTCCACGATACCTGATAAAATGGAGGTCATGGCAGAGCAAAGTTTGCATCGAAACATGGGAAACTTTGAAGATGAAAAGTTCACTGAATTTTGTGCTGTAGAGGGTGAGCAGAAGCTAATAAAGCAAGGCCCAAGAAAAATATCATCCAAACATAAGCAAGTTCAATGAACTCAAGATGATGATGCAGGAACCTGAGAATCAAGAACTATGAGCTGAGGAGCGGAGGCTCTGTCTTATCAAGGCTGTATAGACAGTAACCCTAAATATTGTATGTTTTATTTCAACCCAGATCATGCATACAGCCCAACTAGCTCTGAAGTGTCCAAATCAACTTTGTACAGACCAGCGGACCATGAACTGCAGTATGAGACCAGGAACCACTGAGGAAGGGATCATCCTAAACAAGCTTCATTACAAGGGTATAACCAAAGGCTGCTCCACAGAAAACCACACACCAGAGATCTCAAAGAGGATTCTCAAGTTTAGAACCTGAAACACAACTGCATACTCATAGTTCATAAACCTTTTTTTTTTCATATAAACAGTGCAAAATTCACAATTTTCAGGACAGAAAGAGCTATGATGACCATCCTAAGTCTGGCCTACAGTCACTTGTGCGGCTACCTAATCAGCCCTTTTGTATGTAAATGATAAATTGTTTGTATGTAAATGCCAACGCCTGCTAAGTTTTCTTCTTGCTTTAGAAGAAGAAATGCTATGTAAATTGCCACAGTGCTAAAAAGAATTGAAATGCATACTAATCAGGCGTATTCTCTGAGCTATACCATCTCTAACTGGAACGGTAACAAATAAAAAGGCAATAATCAGTGGTGGACAAAGTTTTCTATTTGAATCAGAGCCCCCAAGTAAAATTAGTATTCAACTGCTTTTCAAAATTCTGGAAGCTCTTATGTCTGGAGAAATTGGGTTTAGAACTGAATGAACAGTAACTTTCACTAATGTGGTATATTGAAGATCTTCACTGTAATTTCAATTGCAAGAAAAATATGCTGAAAGAGAATGAAAAGGAGACGTTATCTTTACAAATACCTGTTCGCTGTGTGCACTGGATAAACTTTTGAGTGATTCTTCAGTTACATGGGTTTGCTAATCTCTGTGGTTAAATAATGATGGTTACGTGCAGTATGAAGCTGGAGGAGTTTGCTTACTGCGCTGTACACATTGAATTAACCTGGCAGGACTCAACTGTTTTAATCTTGGTCATTCCTCAGAAAAGCTCTGCCCTGACCAGAAAGTCCCCTGGAATGAAGAAACGTGCTAAAATCTTGTCTTGTATGGTGATCTAGAAGGAACTGAGTGATACTTAGAACTACCAAACTGTGGTCAAGTCTGCTGAAAGGTAGGATTGACTGCTGGAACCACTGCTCTGAAACGGACAAGATTTCATCTTAAAATTTCAAGTGTGTCTTCTAGTGCTAATGAGACAAGATTTTTTTTATTTTGTAAGTGCTATTCAAAGACCTGTATTGACCTCAGGATTTCTCTCAGTTAAAATGGAATTATTATTTCCAACAATTAGGTATAAACTTGTTGACTGTCAATTTAAAGGTTGCATTTTTAACCTGTTGCTTCAATTACAATTTCACAGGAACACGCAAAAATTAATTTTAAGTATATAAATGAAAATATACATAAATATGCATAAAGCGCACATAAGATGTAGGCAGGCAGAGTTATATGACTCCAAAAAGGTCTAAGAATCCTTGTCTGGGGCTGGTATAGTTAGGGGTATTCTGTTCTGATAATGAAAATACATTTATTTTTGGTTCAAATGCCAGTCAACTTTGTACAAACTCTATTTCTTTTGTTTGCCTTACAATGTCTAGGTAAGGCAAAAAAATAATAAAAAATTAGTTGATAAAAGCTGAAAGGAGTAATGCAGTTATTCATTCAGCAGCCAAGATCTTTGAGATAATTACTTTAAATCAAGAAGGGACAGACCATTTAAATTTATAACTTAATGCAGCCACATGCATGTATTAATAAAACAGTTAGCATTAATGGAAATAGGGTTTAGTCTCCTGATTCAAATAGAGCTATCATTTCTGGTTTATACTGAACTAATGACTTGTCCTTGGCAGAATGATATGTATGCATGTATTTAAGTATTTAACTTAACCACTGAGACCAATTAATATGTTTCTGAAGTTTTATTTTATTTAAAAATATATATCAGCAGCCTCACTGGGATAAAAATTATGTTGAACCAGAGTTTCTATGGCACCAGTTTAACCTTAAATGTAATACTCTCACATGGAATATCTGATGATGGCACTATATAAAAGGAAGAGTACCGAAGAAGCAGCTCTTCAAGGGGAGTGACATCAAGCCAAGAAACGTTTTCGCTTACCAAGCTAGGGTAGACTCTGTGATTAGGAAACCCGCACTAATTGGACCACACAAAGATAAGGGAGCTAAACACTCAGTGCTGTGAAGCTCACAATCTCAGAAATGCTGTGAATTGTGTTTTAAAGGGTTATTGAATATAATTCCTTCTGCTCATCACACCAGCCTTTGCCTCTGTGGGCCTGTGTCTCCACAGCATCGTTGGGAGTTCACTGGAGCAGTGTCAGGTCCTACCAACACAACTAAATGAAAGCTTAAGTGTAATTACTATCTAGATGGGTACTTCCTACAGCTTACATACGTGTATCAAAGTTCTGTTCAATTTTGTCTGTTCTATAATTCTTTGCGATCCACAATTGCATTTTATGTTAGTTTATCTATAACGTGGCCGCAGACTACCTGTTGATAAACTGTTAAATCTTCATTATAATAATGAATTCTATTTGGAAACCTATCGCTGCATTGGTCACCAATCAGTCTGGAAAATCCTGGCTCCTCTTTTACATTCAGTTACTCGGTCCTTTTCTTCTAATCCATTTACATTGATTTCTACTACTCCAACTCTGCCTGCCATTGCATTACAATTAAGAATTCTGATGAACTCTTGCTGATTCAGAAGGGAGAGGGCTCTTACTCATTGCCAAACTTTGGAGAAAAAAACAACACAAAACCCCCTTAGAATTTGCTTAAGCCAGCACTTTAAAATTGAAGAGCTAAATTATGGCTCATGGAGCCAACAGAGCTCAGTGGGACTGGGATGCCTGAAAGCCACCGCACCACCCAAGCAGTTATGGAAGAAGGCCTTATGCCTTTTGTCAGGCAAAATTAACCATAATGTCACCTTCCCCAAGGGCACGCTCAGCAGCCAGACTGGCTGCTCCAGATATTTCTCTCTCAACTCCTGCTGGCTTTTGCAAGGCACTGCTAATGTCCCAGCCAAGCGTGATGTTCTCTGGAGGGCCTTGAACATGACTAGCAGCTCTAACTTTTCCACCCACCTTGAGCCCATCAAAGAGCTTAAGGGACTTTGTTCCCTGCCCTGGAGCACAGAGGATGGGCAGTTAACGGCTCTTGGACTGCTCTTTGTGACACCTTGTCCTCAGCAAAGTGGTGCTTATTTTCTTGGTGCTCTCTTACCAAGAGTTGTTACTCTAAGATAATTCTTAATTAACATCCTAAATCCAGTGGTTGACAGAAAGCTGTACAACTATTATGACACTGTATTGCCCATTTTTGGCATCAAAGCTGTAGATGATTTCTATTAGACACATTACTTTCTCTAGCTGCGATTCTGCCCAAGTGAACATAACACTATAAAATTCTGCAATCCGTTACTTACAGTATATATTTCTTACACACAGGAATATGATTGGTCTGTGAGTCAAATCAAAGATCCACGCAGCCCAGCATCCTGCAATACCCAAAGTGGATGTCTAAGGAAGAATATCAGAACAGGGCAGGTGGAACCGAGACTCCTTCCAAGCCTGCAACCATTTAAAATCTGTACTCTCACCTATGCCCTTTGCAATGCATTTCCAATGATGGGTTGTAACATTTTTTTTTATATTCCAAGGCACTACAGGGATATACGGAAATGATTTGGACCAACCTACTTTTCTCAGTTCTTGGGTTGTAAGCTCCACTGACCTAGATGTCTACAGGTAAAATTAGACTAATTTGGCCCGGTATGTCTTTTTTTTTTTTTTTTTCCTATTAAGGATGTCTTTATAAAATCTCTCAAGCACACCAATATTTTTGAAAGAAATATTTTTTGTTTCGCCACATCATTTTTTTTTTCCTGTCTTTAAACCCTTTCACTTGGCATAGCAGGAACTGACACCGCCTTTGAAAAAGGAAGAAAGAGATCGCAAACCCCCTCAAAAACCACTGCCGCTGAGTGAGACTGAGCTGCTTATTTTACACCTAGGCTCCAGCTGTGGCACTCTTCAGACAGTCTGAAGTTACATGGTTCCAAAAACTTGGCAGCGAACGCCAAGGTGGGTCATGCCAGGCGGAAAGTAACGGGATCCGCCGCCTGGGAAGATGCTAATCCCGACAAACTGCCCGCGCATTAGCCCGGACCGCAGCGAGATTGAATCCCGTCTCCCCCGGGAGGGACGGCGACGCCGGCGGGAACAAAACGGCTTTTCATCGCGCCTCGGCAGCGGCCGGGCCGCCGCAGCGAAGAGCGTCAGTGCCCTCTAGTGACCGACCGACCCGCCGCCGCTCCCCGCCGCCACCGGCAGCAGCCAACCGGCCGGCCCGGGAAGAGCCAACCGGCCCCGGGATGAGCCGTTCATCCAGTCCCGGGATAAGCCACCGGCACCAGGCGGAGCCACGCATCCAGCCCTGGCCTGAGCCATCTGACCCCAGGCTGTGCCACTGGCCCCGGGCCGAGTCAGCCAGCCAGCCCGGGCTGAACCACCCCCTGGCCCCGGGCTGAGCCGTCCCACCGGCCCCGGGCTGCCGTGAGCCGGCGGCAGCAGCCCCACGGCCACACGCCGAGCCCCACCACCTCCATCCGACCTGTTGAGCCAGAGGGAACAAAAGCCAAGGCTCAGCACCGGGATGCAGGCTTCCACAAACCCCGGCTCCTGGAGTCACGTCTCTCCTCTGGGAGCATCGCCTGCAAATGTGCTACCCTTCGGTGATATTTAAATTACTTTAAAGTCCTTACTTACACAGGAAAAGGAAATGAATGGGTTTAATAATTCGGCATAGGCGGGCTTGCACTTAAATGAATCAATAATTTCACAGTCTAAGAGTATCCTAGTCTTCAGTATCAAAACCCAAACACAGGACTACCTCTTCTCCTAAAATAGTATACACGAGGTTTAGTATATGACTATATAAGAGTTTAAGTATATAACTACTGTGCTCCTTAAGCAATAAAGTAAAATATATATATATACACATACAACAGAAAATGATAATACTTAAGTGCAAAGCAAGTGTTCCTAAATCATATGGTCAAAGTGCCTGATCCAAACAACATTTAAATCAATGGCCATCTTTCCATCTATTTCCCTAAGCTTTGGGTTGGCCCCAACAAGGGGACAATGAAAACTGAAGTGTCATTTAAGAAAAAAAAAGAAATGGGGATAGCATAGGAAATTCTACACATTTGAGCTTAAAATGCTAGTAGAAAATCTCAGACACAAAAAAAGTCTAGAAAGAACGTTGCTAAACTGTTTCAAATTAATTGATTCCAGATGAGACCTCTGTTTCTCACACACAGAAGATATTTCGCTAAACGTCCAGCTCACAAAATGGATTCAAAATTGGTTTAGAAAAAGAAAAAGAGGAAACACCAGTTTTAAGTTCGAAATTACTTTAAATTTCTAAGACTTCTGAGCTATAGAAGTAACTTCTATTGTGGAAATCTCAGCAATAAAACATTTGTTTCTCAAGTTGCGCTTTGTTTCATTACAGCATTTGCAGAAAGCAAAAAATGTTAAGTCTCAGTCTGCTGGAACTCTGAACTTCACATATGTTTCTTCCACTAAACTAAATTAAATATGTCAAATGTTGTCATAATAGCATATTAATTGAAGCTGAAATCACGTGATCTATTTTAAAGCATTTTATCAGATAAATCACAGAAATCACACTAATCTTTGCAGTTTCCCCATATTGATATGAAAAAGAAAAATTTAGCTGTCCTGTCTCTCCAGCAACCATTTCCATCCATATTTCCTTCTGAAACTGCTGACGATAAATTGCAATGACTTATCTCATCTCTTGCTATACCCTATTGTAGCAGCATTTCTGGTAATGAAGTAATCTAGTTCCTAGTGATTTTCTTTTTGGACAGGCAACACTTAAAATTTTAGCAAAGTTAAAGCCGATGGAGAGAAGTCTAAAAATAGCATTCTCTGGCCATGCTCATTCTCTGATGCTCTAGTGCAAGGCTGAGGTGAAAAAAAAAATAAATAAGAGAGTCCTATTTCAGGGCCTAAGAACAAGAGCCTGCAGAAGAAAGATGTCTTTGAGGTAATTTTCCTAAAGAATTTCCAGTTCTTTTATTGAAGATCTTGTTCCTAGTTCTGTAACTTTATTTTGTTCTTCTTCTGCAAGAGGAAGGAGAACAGCTTTAGAAGTGCAGTCAGACACTTCTGTTTTCTAGAGCGTAGTAGACTAAGAAATCAGCCAGAAGAATGTTTTGTGTGTGAAGGTATGAAGCTCAAACCTTCTGCTCTCAGCCCCGCTCCTGTTCTCACTGCCCATCTCCCAGCAACATGGATTGTGCCGCTCGGCTACGAAAATGCTGCTCATAAGCAAACATCTGCAATTCCACTTCCATATACTTCTATATATCTCTGCACATGGAATCATACAGAGGACTAAGTACAGCCATCAATTTCTGTTCCAAATCTCAGTGGACTGAGCTGACTGAGGCAGATGTCAGACTAATTATTGCAGAACTTCTACACTGAAAGCAAATTTATTTATTGGTATACATTAACCAGTGGAGAAAAAGAGAACAAAGTATTTACCTGGAGAAATCACACAGACTTTGGAAACACTGAAAAAAGCGTAAGAGCAAGGGAGGGGGAAAAGAGATGAACATTCAGTAACATCTGAGTGCGTGCCTCCCTGCTTCTGAATCTGTTAGTGCTTTTCTCATTCAACAGTTTCATTAATAAATAATTAAAAATATTTAATTTCTTAATAAAGGGGTGCAGAGTCTGTGAAATTCTTACTGTATCACCATCACAAAATCAACAGGAAAAAAGTCTTTCCCAGGGAGTTACTAGTAATTGGAACGTGAAAAAGAAATGAGCATTCTCCTTATAAAGGGCCAATTTCTGAATTTGTGACCTCATTTGCTAAAGAGGTTCCTTTGTCACAGATATCTTGGTAGGTAAATACTGTGTTACACAGCCGCACTGTCCTTTGCAGCAATGGTACAAAGAAGATCCCCTAGCACATACTGGTTCTCTCCTCACCAAATGAATATTTAAAAGAGTAGACAATAAAGGGGGACTTCTATAGAAGGTAAAGGCATTTGTATCATGATGTCAGACTGCTATATGTGCTCCCGAAGGACTGCACAGGAAGCACTTTTATTCTAAAAGTTAATGGTATTTATGGGGACCTGCAGCCTGATCTATTTTACCCTTCTTAGGGATGTGCTTATGCATGTATCACCCAAGAGTCTAATGCTTTTTGGACTAGCCCGTATTAGAGACAGATACCATTTTGGTATCTTGTGAATAGTAATGCATTTGCAAGCCAGCAAGAAAAATAAATTAAAAAAAAAAAGATACAAATCAAAGTCTTCCCCTTTTTTATTCTGGATAGAGTACCCTTAATTTCATGCACTCCTAATTTCTGCATATCCATTTCATGCCTGGGAGCTACAGCGCAAGTAAAAGATTTTCAGTTCGGGGCTTTCGCTATCTGCTTATCCGGAGGAACATCTTAAAACGGCCAAACACTCGCCCTCCCCCTCCCCACGCAGGAGCTGCAGGAATAAAAATAATAAAATAAAATAAAAAAAAATACCGTTTGCCACAGTTTTTCCTCTCTCCCTTCGGAGAGAATCTCTCACCCCTTCTTCGGGGAGCCCTTCGGGGAGCCGCGGGTCCCCTCGGCGCGGGGGCTGCGGCAGAGCCCCGCTCCTCGCCCGGCGCTCCCAGCCCCGCTCGCCCGGCAGCAGCCCCGCTCGCCCGGCAGCCCGGCTCCTGACACCTGGCTGTCCCCAACCCCGCCGTTGCCGTCAAGTTTCTGGTGCACACACACGCATCCTCCAGCTGCGGGAGACCACCATTCCCC